>MU223123.1:2951677-2966642 GCA_018584345.1 Thuja plicata | reverse complement strand
AAGGATCTTCTTCCTTGTTTTCTTTATATCACTTGTTTTAGTTACAAAACCTGGACTGCACTATGTCTCAAACACCTCATGGAGGACCTTACACAAGGTCTAAGGCTAGAACTCAACCTGATGAGTCGTATATCAACCATTTCTCACTTGGGAAATAGAGCAAGAGAATTATCCCTTCGTGAACACCAGTTCTACTCTTTTCATTGAACAGCCCCGGGGGGTATCCTTTTCCAAGATATCACAGAAGAAGAACTCAAAGATGTGGAACAAGATGCTTACTGCACAAAAGTAGTTGACATTGTTATAGAGAGGAACCTTAAACGTTACTTGGCTGTGCTAATAAAGAAGGGAGTCAAACTCCCTGCTGAATTTAGTGTATCGACTATATGGCCCAAAAACTCTCTCACAGGTCAGAATACTGCTCAGCTTCCTAAGATACTACCTGTTTTGTCTCCAATCTTTCCACCATTGGTTTTACCCACATTGACACAAACTATATCCAATCAAACCAATGACCCGACCCAGGCCAGCACATCGTCTACTCAAAACATGACAGGCTCACAACTAAGTGCGCCCATGGTCACTAGTATGCCTCCACCTTTGGTCTCATGGCTAGGACAATCAAGCTCTCATGCTATGCCTTCCATCCCACCAAACACCAACTGTTATGAAACTATGTCACTATTGTAGCCAATTCACACTAGTCTTGGGATCAACACCTCATGCCCACAGGGATCCATCTCTACATGAATGACTTACAGTCAAGGCCTGCCCAAGGCTACACCTTTTCCCATTCTAACACCAATCCAACCTCTGCAAAAGCAACCCCAGCTTCAGTTGCCTCAACCCCAACCTCTACAATAGAAACCTCAGCTTTAGTTGCCTCAAATCCAACCCCTATAATAGCAACCCCATCTTTAGTTGCCTTAGTTCTAGCCCCTGTAACAACAACCCCAGCTTTAGTTGCCTCAAATCCAACCTCATCAATAGCAACCCCAGTTTCAAACCCAACCTCAGCAACAACAATATCTACCCCAGCATTATCAACCCCAGTTTCAGTCACAATAGAAAACATATCAAAACCCACCATGGGTTACTCATGTCCCTCCAGTTACAAATCACTTATTGAGGAATCAATATCAAGTCCCTAGGATGAAATCCTATGTTCCTACTCAAGGGACACAGAGGCGCAACCTCATACCCACCATAGCACAAAGGAATGTCCACACACACTAACCTCAATATCAAACGGACATGTTGATGCAACAATTGCAAACCCTTCAAACCCAAATGATGGATATGCAAAATCAGGGGCAAACTAAATCCTATACCACTGAGGATTTATACCCATACCCCTTTGACCATTCTCTTCACATGTCACCTTTCTCAAATCACTTCTTGGTACCAAAATTGGACAAATATAGGGGCAGTACCAACCCTATTGAATAAACATATCTAAGATTTTTTTTCTAGTTGCATTGAAGTCACTCATGATGAGATATATCTAATGCAACTATTCCCACAAAGCTTGGTCAGACCAGCAATGGAATGGTTCTCACATTTACCTCATGGCATTCAGTCTTGGGGTGAACTGGTCGAAAAGTTCATAGCTCACTTCCATCATAACATCGAGCACAAGGTCAACATCAAGGACCTTTGCGACATTAAAAAGAAGGATGGAGAGTCTTTTGTGAAATTCCTATAGAGATGGAGGAATATGGAAAACTGCATAATGTATGATGTGCCCAAACAAGACTTAAAAGTCATATTCATTGACAATCTAATTCCAAACATGTCATTCACAATAGAGTTATAGTTATCTCTAAACTTCACACAACCAATCAAAATAAAAGTTCACTGTGAGAAGAACTTAGTCAAACAAGGAATCCTTGCAGATCCCACACAAACAAATACGAATAAGAATGCAATGAAAAAAGCTAAGTGGTGGAATAAAAACAAAAATATCACTAGTGATGGTGTCATTGATGTAAAGATAGTCAACTATGCATAACCCAAGGTGTCACTGCAAGGTTCACCTATGGAAAACCAAAAACCCACAGGGACCACTCAACAAGCATACACCCAAAACCAACCTCCCCCTATACAAGTAGCCAATGTGTCAAACAGTCAGCAACAGAATCAATGCAAACCACAGTTTCAATTCCAGCAACGAGATTTCACACCATCAGGAGAGCCGATAGAATCAACTTTACACAATTTGATAAAATCAAACACTATCACTCTCCTAGAAATGAGGGACTTTGAACAAGATGAAAACAAACCAAGGTGGTATAATGACAAAGATTTCTATGAGTTTCATTAGGTGAAAGGACACAAAATGGCCAACTGCTACCGATTGAAACATGCTATCCAAGATCTGATTGACATAAGAATCATTGATGTGACAAATACTCAAACCAAAGGCACAACTGATCACACTATATTAAACAATACCTTTCATGATCACAACAAGGGAAAAGCCTCTAGGTCTGGTGGACAAACAAAACAAGTTAACTATACATATGCCAATAGTGATAATGTTATCAATTGCCTCAATCATTCAGATAGCCATGTGGCTACAATCACTATCAAAGAATGAGGTAACAATTGTGTTGTAACAACACATCATGCCAGAGTTGTCTTGCAAGGAGTACTATCCTCAACTACTACATTAGCCAATCCTATAGAAAACTGGCATCCACAAACAAGCATAGTGGACCAACTAAAGCGCACACCTGCCCAGATCTCCACATTTGACCTATTGCGCATATCTATACAGCATAAACTGGCACTTGACCAAGCACTTCAGAATGCAGCTGTCCCATGGGATATAACACCTGAGAGCTTCCAAGCAATGGTCAACCATATAGCAACTAAAAAACATGCCACATTCATAGATCGTGATGTGCCGCCACATAAACCCCTCCATAATGATCCTCTATACTTACTTGTCCAAATCCACAAAAGCATTTTCCATAGGGTCCTTGTTGATGGTGGAGCTGGGTTAAACATATGTACTCTAAAGTTAATCAAGCAATTGGGATATTTAGAATCAAGCATTGATGTCACAAGGAGGATAAATATCAGAGCCTATGATGAAGAGGAAAGGTCCTCTAAATGTATTATCATTCTACCTGTTCACATTGGTCCTGTGGTCAAAAACACACCCTTCCAAAACTTAGACCTTGATTTGGGATACAAAATGTTACTAGGGAGACCTTGGATACATGAAATGAAAGTAGTACCTTTCAAATACCATCAATGCATCAAGTTCCCTCACCAAGGAGAGGAGATCATCATAGAGGGAGATCCCAATCCCTTCCAATATTGTAATGCAGGCCAAATCAGCACTGATAACCAGGTACCATCAAACCAAGATGCAAGCATCCCATCCTCTTCAGATTCAAATCCCAAGGATGTCACATGAGCAATAGGAAAGATAGTCATTAAACAAGATGCAAGCATCTCATCCTCTTCAGATTCAAATCTTAAAGATATCACATAGAAATCAAGCAAGATATCCATCACAGATAAGGGCTGTGGTGAATACAAATATGAAGAGGCTTTTACCATCACACACATGCCTCAAAGCCCAAGTACTCATGGCATGCCACAACCTGTTATTGCAATAGAAACTCTGCAGCCTATTCTATTCAAATGTCCACCCACAACCTTTGTCTAGTGGGGAGATATAGCAGAAGAAAATCCTTTTGAGAAAAACATCAATACCTAGTTATACCAAGATTCCTCTGAGACAATCTAGCCTCCATTACCTTTGTCAAACTATGGTAATAGTTACACAATGATACAAAGATTTGGGTACGATGGTACAACTGGGCTAGGGGAAAGACAACAAGGCATATATGAATTGCCTCTCCCACCAACCCAGAGAAACACAAGAGGTTTGGGATATGGACAACAAAGCACTAGTCCTATGATCCAAGACATTCAAGTCAATCAAAAGAAAATAACATAGATGCAATGGGGGCACAACATAGAGCATGTCCTAATAAGCAACATATTAGCGCAGTTGTTGCCCGCGAAAGAGGGAACCACACAATCCCAAATAAACCTACACTTAGAAATCAACGATAACCAAGGAAGTGAGACATCGGATGAAAATTCCATTGAGACTGACTCCCATGAGTATGAGCAGAGATCCCTCCATGAATCTAAACTATTAATCTTATATTTTTCCCCTCGAGCTGACATGATCATAAATCTAGTAGACATGTTTGACCAACTGACCATCACCGAACAACCCTGTATAGACAAACATGTCATTTATAAAACCTCAAGTGGTGTGTCCACATCACAATCCAATTTTGTAGGCACCATATCAACAGTCCCATTCAGTCAACTAGGGCCAAATAGTAGTGAAAGTGTCTGTCTTGTACACCCTAACCTTATAGAGTTTGATCAACAAGGGCCACCTGATCTAGATGTCTTCAAGAATGATGAGGTGATAGATCATTTCATGGGACTAAGGGAAGGCATTCCATCAGGAGATCACAAGTTAGGCTTCTCCATTAACCTAGATAGAGCAGCATATTTTGGGGAGGAAGCTCCTCTTTCCAGTCCACAAAAGAAAAAAGAACAAAAGATTAAAAAGCTAAAAGAAGAAGTATCTTCTGGAAAAAACCTCACTGAGGTGCTAGAAGATGGAAAGAAGGAACTTCTCCCCTTAATAGAGGAGAAGTTAGCACTACTAGCTGAAGAGATAGGGGAAGTCAACTTGGGAGATGAAAAGAACCCAAGGAACATATACTTGGAGAAATCACTCACTCCTGAGGAGAGAGGATAGTTCATCAGTTTCTTCAAGGAAAGAATGATCAATTTTGCATGGTCCTACTTAGATATGCTAGGATTAGATCCAGAACTAGTGCTACACCATCTCCCATTGCTACCCAATGCCAAACCTATCAAACAGAAGCTAAGAAAGATGCATCCTCATGTTGCATTGCTAGTCAAGGCAGAACTAAAAAAGCTCCTGTGCGCTAAATTCATCAGACCTATACCGTATGTGGATTGGATATCTAATCTGGTACCAGTTATGAAGCACAGTGGTCAGATATGGATTTGCACAGACTTCCAGGATCTCAACATAGCATGTCCCAAGGATGACTTTCCTTTACCAAACATTGATATGATAGTAGACCTAACTGCCAGACATCAAATGATATCACTCATGGATGGCTTTTTAGGTTACAATCAAATAAGGATCACGCCAAAGGACCAACACCAAATAGCCTTCACATGTCCTTGGGGAACATATTATTGGAATGTCATGTTGTTTGGTTTAAAGAATGTCAGAGTGACATATCAAAGGGCTATGATGACTATATTTCATGATCTCATCCACAAGACAATGGAAGACTATGTGGATGACATACTAGCCAAATCAATACTTTGAAAGGATCATCTACAGGTTTTGGGACCCATCTTTGACAGAACGTAGGAATTCAAAGTCCATCTAAACCCAAAAAAGTGTGCATTCGGTGTCATAGCGGGAAAATTACTGGGGTTTGTAGTATCACATAGAGGAATTGAAGTGGATCCAGCAAAGGTTAAAGCAATATTGGACATGCCTCCACCATCGAACCTTAGACAACTAAGAGGGCTACAAGGAAGGCTCCAATAGATCAGATGCTTCATAGCTCAACTTGCAAACAAGTGCCACCCATTCCAACACCTATTGCATAAAGACATCAAGTTCATATGGACAGAGCAATGCAAACAGGTATTTCAGATATTCAAAGACTACCTTCTTAATTATCCTATATTGGTACCACCAGTACAAGGTAGACCATTGCTTCTATATATCTCAGCAATGGAATTAGCATTAGGTGTACTCTTGGCACAACATGATGACATAGGAAAAGAGAGGGCCATCTACTATCTAAGCAAGACTTTGGTTGGATATGAGCTAAACTATATGCCAATTGAGAAGTCATGCCTAGCAATTGTTTTCACTTCCCAAAAGTGAAGACACTACATGTTGAGTCACCAAATGAAATTGGTTGCACATATTAATCCTCTCAAGTACCTCCTAAGCAAAGCAGTGCTCACGGGATGACTGGCAAAGTGGGTAATTATTTTAAGCAAGTTTGACATTGAGTACATAGATAGAAAGGCTATCAAAGGACAAGTGATAGCAGATCAACTAGCAGATGCACCAATTCAAGATCATGAGCCTATTATCTTTGACTTTCCTGATGAATCTATCATGACACTACAACCAACGATCGAGGTATGGCAACTTTATTTTGATGGATCATGTACGAACCATGGAGCGGGGGTAGGGATAGTTCTTATCACTCCAGATCATGATATAATTCCAAAGTCTTTCATACTTAAATTCCAATGCACCAACAACATAGCATAATATGAAGCATTGGTCATCGGTCTAAAGATAGCCATTCAATGGAGAATCAAGAACCTTAAAGTCTTTGGTGATTCATAGTTGGTCATCAATTAGGTCAACAATGATTATATGACCAAAGATGAGAAGCTCATACCATATAGATCATAGATGGAAAGACTGTGCACCAATTTTCATTACATTCTCTTCGATCAAGTCCCAATAGCACAGAACAAAGTGGCATATGTGATGGCTACCATAGCATCACTAATTGATATGCCAGGTAATGATACCAGATTTTAGTTTCTAGTGGAACAACTCTTGGTGCCATCACATCAGGCATCTATCATAGAATCTATGTGTGTCCTTGTTGGTCTTGAGTCCCCATGGTACCAAGATGTCTATAGGTATCTCCAAAAAAATGTCTTACCTCCAAACTTGCCTAGGAACCAGCAAAAATCCCTCATCTACCAATCCTCTAGTTATACCATCCTCTCAACTACTCTATACAGATGAATTCTAGATGGAATGTTTCTATGATGTCTCACTTCCATGGAATCCCAGAAAGCTTTGTATGAGGTACATGAAGGAGTTTGTGGAACCCATGAAGGTGGCTACAGCTTAGATAAGAAAATAATCTGTATGGGATACTATTGGCCCATAATAGAGACAAATGCACATAATCATGTTCAAAGGTGTAGAAAATGTCAAATACATGGAGACTTCATCCATGCACCAGCCTAGAAACCAAATCCCATCACATCACTGTTACCATTTTCAATGTGGGGATTTGACCTAGTGGGAAAAATCACACCTTCTTCAGCAAACAGACACAAGTACATCAGAGCAGCAACATAATACTTCACCAAGTGGGTGGAAGCAATTCCCCTCACTTACATCACTGGAAATAAAATAGCGATGTTCATACTTAACCACATCATCTGTCAATATGGGATACCCCAAACAATCCTGACAGATCATGGTACACCTTTCCAGAACAAGGATGTTGAAGACCTATGTGAACAGTTCTGCATCAAACAAGGGTTCTCCTCATTTTACTACCCTCAAGGGAATGGCCAAGCCAAAGCTACCAACAAAAAAATCATGAAGATTCTGAAGAAAATAGTAAATGAATCAGGGCAAGACTGGCATTTACAGCTTAGTCCTACATTATGGGCATACAAAACTAGTGTGAGAACACCTACAGGAGAAACTCCTTTCTCCCTAGTCTATGGATCAGAGGTTGTATTACCCCTCAAAGTAGAAATCCCATCCCTTAGGATATCATTGAAGAACCTGGTTTTAGATGAAGACTATAGAGTGGCAAGGCTCAGTGAACTAGAGTTACTAGATGAAAGAAGGCAACATGCCTTCGACCACTTACAAGGCTATCAAAATTGCCTTAGAAGGAACTATCACAAGAAAGTGAAGCCATGAACATTTGAGGTAAGAGACCTTGTCCTCATGGAAAATCAAAAGAATCAAGCAGAGCAAGTCAAACCTGGTAAGTTCGAGCCTAACTGGCTAGGACCATTTGTTATTGTCAACTCTACTCAGAGTGGGGCATTTATACTAGAAACACCAGAAGGAGATCAGCTCCCTAGCTACATCAACAGCATACACCTGAAGAGGTTCTACCCTTAAAAGTCTCTATGGTTAAGGCATTTATCTATATATCCAAAAAATACCAAAAAAATAAAAAATACAAAAATTACCTTGGTGAAAACCTAGCAAATAGGTGCCTTGGTGACAACCAAAAAAATAAAAAAAGCCAAAAAAGTAAAGAGAAAACAAAATCACCCTCTCAGTGAAAACCTGGCAATTAGGTGCTATTGAGTAGGTACCTTGGTGAAACTTGGCAAACAGGCACCAAGTGTTCAAATCTAGCTTCACCATCAATGAGCTCCAAAAGCTTGAGCACACTTCAAAATGCAAGAGTGACTATCCCAAGCAATATCCAGAAGCACGATCCCCTCTGAGCACCAAGCACTTACCCATGTTTAATATTGGTCCACCAGACTAGGGAGTGATTCCAAATGTCCAAAAAATTCTAAAAATTGGAAAACTCATAAAAAATCCTAAAAATATCAAAAATCAAGAGAAAATCAATCTTCATAAAAAAACATTCAAAAATTGCAAAATCCCAAAGCAATAAAACCAACTCGATTATCAAGAGAGCAAGGGACATCACACCTAGTCAATCAATTGTCACAATCATGAGCTTTGTGAATCAACATTGGGCTCATCTAACACAACTTTATCAATCTATCAATTGTCACAATCATGAGCTTTGCGAACAAGCATTGGGCACATCTGACACAGCTTGATCAGCTGCCAACATGATCAAAGCAATTAAATCTATCAATCAATATTGTCACAATCATGGGCTTTGCAAACAAGCATTGGGCACATCCAACACAACTTGATCAGCTGCCAACACGATCAAAGCAATCAAGCCAACCAAGCCTATCCAAAGATTTTGAGCCAATCAAGAGAATCCAATTGCATCAAGGAACCATACAAAAATGTTGACTAGGCCAGTCAAGTTGGTCAGATGTCAGTCTATATTTAAGAGTTATGTTCTTACGCTACTCCAGGATCCACCATGTGAGGAGAGTAGCTATGATAGATCATGAATTATTTTCTTTGATTGTTGTCTATTGAATGTTCACTTTGATTTCAAGGCCATTATGATTTAGGATAAATGTGGTAGGCGCTGTCACTTATTTGGCAGCCACACAATTCCACGATCTGAGCTTAACCCTGGGAAAGAATTGGACATTACTTCTCTTTTATTTTGCTTGTTTGATTTATAGAATCAAGAGCTCATAGCACTATTCAAATGGACTCTGAATGCATTGGATTTCTATCTTGGTTTCTATGGTCTTTCCCTTTATGTTGCAAACAAGAGCTCACGATGCTATCCAGATGGACTCTAGGGGCGTAGGAGTTCTATCTTTTTTTCTTGGCTTTCCCTTTCGAAAATCAAGAGCTCACAGTTTTATCCAGATGGACTCTGGGTGCATAGGATTTCTATCTTGGTTTCTTTGTTTTGGATTAATTTTAGAGGACAAGTGGTATCCAGATGGTCAATATCTGGGTGCTTTTGGCTCTCTTTCTTTTCAAACAAGGAACATAGTTGAACCCAGATGGTCAATATTTGGGTACACTATGGGTCTCTTTCTATTCAATCTCTCTACTCCTTATGCTATCAAGAGGTTGTGGTGGTATCCAGATGGTATGTGATCTGGATCATTCAATGCTCTTTTAGAATATTAGAAAATACAAAAAAAGATGCAATGATGACAGATATTGGAAATAGGGGCAGCGACTTGGGACATTCATCCTTTCTATCAGATCATATCTATCCAAAAATGCAAAAACAAAACTTTTCTATCATTACATTCTATTAGATCAATCTCAGGGCACATCTATCCAAACTAACTTCTTTCTAACTAACACATGCATTACTTAGATATTTTATGCATAGTAGATTGCATTCATTAATGGCATCAGAAAAGTAAAACACATGGTGGTTGCATACATAATGAATCATAAAATCACATGCATCCATAAACATCTCATATAAACATACATTTTATATCTACCATCTTGCATGAGCATGTCAGTAACGTAGGAAAAGTGAAACATCCATATATGAGTCTGCATAATAGAAACACATTTTCATATACATCTCATCGTCTAAACCACCAAATCATGTAGAATCATACATATAGATAAGTAAACAATTGCACTTCACATAAAAAACATAGCTGAATCTCATGTAAATCAAAATATCTTAGTACAAATGAAGGGTCACAAGTCTGATCAAAAGAAGGTAATCACATATATATCAAATATTAGTGTATCGAGATATAGAAATGGTACTACTTAGAATATATAATGAATCTCTACAAAAATGGTACATGGAACATGGTCAAAAAGAGCTACCCCCACCCTCTCCAGGAGGCACACAAGGGGGAGGCATATTAGAATCTATCCTATGAGAGGACCCAGGAGCTCTGACACCACTACTCTAAGAACGCTGAGCCCTGCTGGATCTCTGTGATGTTGTGTAACTAGGCACCCTCTGTGCCGCAGGAATTGCAACCTCATAATGGCATCTCCAATAGTAAATATCTCTCTGAGTGTCCCACCTAGATCTATAGTACTTGTCTAGAATATCTCTGTGGGAAACATCCTATACACTATCAATGAAAGAGCAGACCTCAGCCTGAGCCTGTCACTCTCTAGACTCAGCTGATGTAATATGAGCCTCCAAGGTAGTCGCACGTGCATCGGATAAGGCAAGTCAAGCTTACAGATCTTGAACCTACTGGGTGAGGCACTCCACCTCTGAGGGATCATCATCCATACCAACCATGGCAATGTCCATATCACCCTCCTTTGTCCTGTCCCCCAATCCCTCATCTCCTCTCCGTCTTAGAACCCAAGAATCATTGGCACTCTCTGAACTCCCCCCTGTGCTACTCCCAATACTGTCACTATCCCCAGAGGAACCTATCTCAGCACTCTACTCATCTAGAGCCTCCACATCTATATCTACAATCTATAATCTCTACATCAACATCCTCAATAATAACTCTATACTCATGTCTGGGAGCCAAAACTGTAGTTGTCCACCTGTGAACCCTCTGTACCAACTAAGGTGCCTTCTCCTCTATAGCCTCCTCATCCTTTAGGATAGCACCCAACCCAACTTTGGGAGCACTAGTCCATCCCCCACTCCTGCCACCACTAGCCCTAACCCCACTACCAGCACCCCCAGGACCAGAATCATCACCTCCATCATCTCCTCTCCCTCGTCCTCTATCTCTCCCACCATCTCTCCCTCCCCTACCTCTTCCACCACCCCTCCCTCCATCATGGACTCCCCTACCATGTTGTACCCATCAGGCCCTCCTCATGATAGTCCCAGGAACATGATGTGAGACATCTATCAGTGCAACAGGTTAATGCTACAACCAATGGGCATCAAACTGTGGTGTAGTGCCTGCAAAAGACAAATTCAACTATCAGTACAAGAGAAAATAAAGACATAAGTATCAAAATAAGATATGAGAAAGAATCAAAGAGTAGAAAGTAAGTACATAAAGTAATCAAAACAAGAAAAACTTGGGTCTACAGTGGCAGAGTGCCAGGTCCATGCAACAGGAAGAAATCCCAAAAACTCAGTGCAAGCGGCATCAAGTGATACCACACCACCCCAAACAGTAGTATCCCTTGATCTCTGAGCAAAGTAGGCATAAGAATTAGATACATCCTATTGCTCTCCAAACTGGGGTAACACCCTGTCGGTGTTATGAAAATCTATCATATGGATGTAATTAGTCACGCGACCAATCAAGTATCTCCGCTGCCAACAAAATGGTAAATGGATGTCCTCTCCATCCCAGACAAGACAATCTCTATATGACCTCGAAATAAAATATGGAATCATATCCAACTACTGACACCAATATGTTAGGTGACCCATGTGTTTCTGAACAATAACACCATCATACATAAATACATACGACCTATCTGTCGAGAGAGCATGGGCACCAACAGGATGAAAAACTAAAATATGCTCCCATGCCCAAATCTGTAGCAAGTTCACACCGCAGCCGAGCGACTTACCATCAAGGTAATCCACATACAACATGTGAAAATGCATGTGGACCAACATGTATGGACCCCGAGAAAAAATGGTATGGTCTCGGACCATACTCTGCAAGACACCACCAAAACTGGCATAAAAACCATGTTGTCAATGATTGGGGCATAGAATCCCACATATCAGACTACCCAGTAATGTAATGCCCCGCCAGGGAACCCAAGAGAGATTAACCTAGAACATGTCACTATGTGTGCTAAATAATTTTTTTTTAAAGTTAACATAAAGAAACATACAATCATGCAGAAGCAATTACCATTTATACACATGTCTTATACTCACATAGATTACATTACTCAAGGGTCCCATGACATTGAATTACTTAAAGCAAAACACAACTAACAATATAACAAAAGATTCCATCTGATTAAGCATAAAAAATACAAATTACATAACCATAATTACAAACCTCATGGATAACCATGAAACCACCATAACTCACATCCACTGAACATGTTGCAGGGTATGTAGTAATCACACTAAACTACTTTCTATTACAATTTCCAGATTAGGTATCACACCGTGCTGAGGAGATAACAACAGATCCCAATCAGATATCTAAAACCAAGAAGGAACAACCACTAAGAAAGGGATCCTGATAGCTCTCTAATCCAGTATACTAATCATCATAAAAGGTAAGACTCACTAATCCAGAGGGAACTGACAATGTAGGAAATCTATCATGTGTAAAGGAAGGTGTCATCATGTACGTCTACCCTTAAGTTTAGCCCAGATAATCACAAAAGATTTTGGCACCTAAGTGACCATACACGGAGTCAATGTCCTCTCATACTAACAAGGCCCACTAACTATGTCAGATACTTCACAGGGAAACTAACATCTTCTCAAAACCATATTAGCCTATACTAGCACTCAAGCATGGGTGAGGGCACATCTTATTAATTCATTTTAATCTCTCAATATGCCTTTAGTTATCACTTATTAAGAAACTCCACAATAAGCAATCCAGTAGTCTCTTACAGACATAGAACTTATTGCAAGCCACCTCCTACTACACATCTAGGTAACCTACCCTAGGCTCAAAGATCCTAATAGATCTAGCATAGGTCGCAACCCTAGTGTACCCCAAATCAGTATCCCATACAACAGGAATGGTCACACATAGGTACACACATAGGTACATAATCGAAAGGGTCATCATGGTCAGTTTAGGGTAATAGAAGATAACACACACACCATAAAGTAGAAGAAGTATAAATTACACCCCCAGCCTCTGTGTACATCCTAGGTCATCTAATGCCCCTAAATAACAACATATACAAGCACAAGAACCATACAGATGCATAGAAAATAAAATGCTGAAAAATGAACATACATGGATAATACTTACATCTAATTAAATCACCCACATGCATAAGATAAACTCAATTTACCCATTCATAAGCCTAACTAGGTGCGTACATTAATTACACCATGACATAATATAATGTAGATCAATTGATTAAAACTAATTACACTATATATACATTTGTCTTTCAACGATAATTTCCTAATACCATTAATGGAGATTTTGTATCCACTAAGACAATGTAATTAACAATGACAAATTTAATAATTAAAATTAATATCCCTTTATTAATAGAAATTAATAATCATATATTAATTAAAAATAATTACTCTATATCCATTAGATGTTTGTCATCCCACCTAGTTAAAAATAATAAAAACAATAATATAACTTCATCTTCTAATCGTTAATATTCATCATAATGCCAAGTTAAACTAAAACACATAAAAGAAATTAAATTAACTTAATCATAAAATAAATTAAATTTTCAATTAATAATTAAATTAAATTAATCTAATTTAAAAAACAAAAATTAATGAAATTAAAAATTAAACTATTTTAACATAAATGAAATTAAAATTAACTAATATAAAATTAACTAAATTTAAACTACCAAAAACAAAATTTAATATATAAAAAAAAAACCTTTAAACAATGATCATTGGGGTGGGGGGGGGACCCACACGGGTTCCCCTACCCCTACGCGCAACACAGTCCTATTAAATAGGACTGTGGGGGGACCACGATCCTCCTCCCCATGCGGCATTAAATCCCGCGCAGGTGGGAAAAAAAAGGTGAGGGGTTGGTGGGGATGGGGTCCCACCACCCCTCCACCCCTCCCTTACTATTATATATATTTTTTTTTAAATTTTTTTTAAATTTAAAGAACTTGTGAACTGCGCTATGCAGTAAGTTTTAATTTAAATTTAAAATTTTTTTTTTTGTTTAAAAGAAATCCGAAAAAATAGAAAATATAAAATAAGGAAGAGGGGGATTCTTTTTTTTTTTTTTAATTCTGGGTGAATTATTTTTTTATTCACCAGTCTGTATTGTTTTACAGAGAGTACACTTTTTCCCAATGATTTAATTTTTTCAATGCAAATACATAAGGATAAATATTTTTAGAACTATAGGCAGAATGATTTTTCAAATTGAAGGAGATTTATGAGAGATATAAATATGAAATTTTGACAGCATGTCTATACTATAGCAAGGAAATATTTTAACATGAAAATAATAGATCTAAGCTTTCATAAATAACCAAAAACATCAAAAACATAATAAATCATAAATTTAATTTCTTCTATAGTATAAACTATATCAAAGGTTAATTTTTCATTTTCTAAGAGATCTAGAGGGAATTTTTTCCTGAAATTTTGACAGCATAACCTGTAGTGCCTCACTAACCCTATCTTGGAAAATGAATTGAAGAACTGAGCGGGATAAAGTAATTTGATTAATGATAAGGTAAGTACATTACTTTAATGCTTTTAAGAACCTAGTTAGCATATGTTATTTCTTTCTATGCCACTTTAAGTTCTTTAAAATGTGAATGTTAATTTCAGATTTGTATGATATTGGTAAGTGTAGTACCTCTCCATATTAGTGCATTAGTGTT
>MU223123.1:2920918-2938584 GCA_018584345.1 Thuja plicata | reverse complement strand
CTAGATCTCTCTCTCTCTCTCTCTCTCTCTCTCTCTCTCTCTCTCTCTCTCTCTCTCTCCTCCTACTGTTGGGAGTTATGAGATGCCTCTCGCTCCACTCTATCTCTCCCAGGAAGGCGATCTAGGATGGCCTAAAGGATCTGCCTAATATTCAAACCCCCAAAATTGTCTTGATCCTCCCTCCTCTTCTCACCCCTGTCCTGATGCTTCTCACTCTCCTATCTAACAGTAGTGGAGGAGCTAGCCTATCACCTTCCCCCATGGGAACTAGACCTACCCCTACCACAGCCTCTAGCTACTCATGTCTTAGGCATAATTCCTGAAACAAATAGAGATAATATAAATCTCACCGCATAGCTTGAAACATAAACTAAAGAATAAATAAATAAACCAAAAAGTAATACATCAAAAAAAATGTATAGTATGTCTATGTTTTAGTTTTAGTTTAAGCTAGACACAACCTAATGGGCGAACAATTCCCAGAGTTCCCAGTGTAGAAACTAGAGCTCTGATACTAGATGTAACACCCTGCTAGGGAACCCAAGAGAGATTAATCTAGAACATGTCACTATGTGTGCTGAATAATATTTTTTTTAAAGTTAACATAAACAAACATACAATCATGTAGAAGCAATTACCATTTATACACATGTCTTACACTCACATAGATTACACGACTCAAGGGTCCCATGATGTTTAATTACTTAAAGCAAAACACAACTAACAATATAACAAAAGATTCCATCTAATTAAGCATAAAAAATATAAATTACATAACCATAATTACAAACCTCATGAATAACCATGAAACCACCATAACTCACATCCAATGCACATGTCGCAGGGTATGTAGTAATCACACTAAACTACTTACTATTTAAATTTCTAGATTACGTATCACATGCGATACACTAATACAAGATAACAATAATCAAATTACATAATAAATGATAAAGAAACATAAAGAGATCATCTACACAGAACCATCAAGCACCTGGTACAAGGACATCAAATCTCAATGGATAAAGAATCACTACCACCCATCTGTGTGGAACCACAAAGGTCCACCCCACCATGCTGAGGAGATAACAATAGATCCCAATCGGATATCCAAAACCAAGAAGGAATAACCACTAAGAAAGGGATCCTGATAGCTCTCTAATTCGGTATACTAATCATCATAAAAGGTAAGACTCACTAATCTAGAGGCAACTAACAACATAGGAAATCTGGCATGTGTAAAGGAAGGTGTCATCATGTACGTCTACCCTTAAGTTCAACCCAGATAATCACAATCGATTTTGGCACCTAAGTGACCATACATGGAGTCAATGTCCTCTCATACTGACAAGGCACACTAACTATGTCAGATACCTCGCAGGGAAACTAACATCTTCTCAAAACCATCTTAGCCTATACTAGCACTCAAGCATGGGTGAGGGCACATCTTATTAATTCATTTTAATCTATCAGTATGTCTTTAGTTATCACTTATTAAGAAACTCCACAATAAGCAATCTAGTAGTCTCTTACGGACATGAAACTTATTGCAAGCCACCTCCTACTACACATCTAGGTAACCTACCCTAGGCTCAGATATCCTAATAGATCTAGAATAGGTTGCAACCCTAGTGTACCCCAAATCAATATCCCATATAGTAAGAATGGTCACACATAGGTACACACACAGGTACATAATCGAAAGGGTCATCATGGTCAGTTTAGGGTAATAGAAGATAACACACACACCATAAAGTAGTAGAAGTATAAATTACACCCCCCAGCCTCTGTGTACATCCTAGGTCATCTAATGCCCCTAAATAACAACATATACAAGAACAAGAACCATACATATGTATAGAAAAAAAAACGTCTTAAAAGACTGAAAAATGAACATACATGGATAATACTTACATCTAATTAAATCACCCACATGCATAAGATAAACTTAATTTACCCATTCATAAGCCTAACTAGGTGCGTACATTAATTATACCATGACATAATATAATGTAGATCAATTGATTAAAATTAATTACACTATATACATTTGTCTTTCAATGATAATCTCCTAATACCATTAATGGAGAATTTGTATCCACTAAGACAATGTAATTAACAATGACAAATTCAATAAAGACTCCCCAACAAATATCAAGCTTGGTGAAGAGATTGTAATAAAATGTCTCAACCAGATGTAGCTTCAATTACCAAAATGAATCAGATGAGCAGCTCAGATGGAATGACCAAGGTAGCTCAGCTTAAATGACTGAAAGGACACTTGGAATGGTTTACAGGAAAATGAATTTCATCTTACCATTCTCCTGATAAAGGAGAGAAGGTCATTGATGTACTCAACCAACTTTATTTTAGGGCATATATGCTCTATCCTTACAAAACCGTTAAGAAAATAACATAAAAACATAGACTAGATGCTATTCATTAAAAGTATGAACTGGAAACATTCAACTTTCAAGTGAGAGTAAATGAAAATGAATGTGAAATGGATCCATGGCTGATCACTGGGTTTTACATATAGCACCAGCATTTTTCTAATAGTATGTGTTGTGTGTGTATATTTGTGCACCTGTTTCCTACGACACAACACTTCAATAAGTCATTCTGTTAGTGAGAAACAAGGGTTAATGAGAATATAAAACCCTAACATCAACCTCTTTCTTTCTAACTAGGATGAGTGTAGAAAATAACATAAAAGCCCTCAGATTATGCTAAATACCATTGACATAAACAACCTAGCATGAAAGATTTAAGTTTAAAACAAAATATTTAATGATTTAAGCATGTAGATTAGTCTAAAATGGGCATTATAACTATGTAAGAAAGTGACTAATGGAGTGTGTATGAAGCTAGGAAGGAATGGGTATCTTAACAATGCTTTGAGATTCCTTCAAAATCTTGGCATAAAAACACTACAATTCAAAAAAATTAGGCTTTTTATGAGCTCTAAATCCTTTCAATTTATAGACAAATGGGAGAGAGAGAGAGAGAGAGAGAGAGAGAGAGAGAGAGAGAGAGAGAGAGAGAGTTCATTAATGGAGCCCCTAAGGTCATTAATGAGGTGTAAGAGCAATTAATGCCTTGGGCATTAATGAGGGATGGGAAAGAGGAAATATCCATTAATGAGACATTAAAGAAATCCATTTAAGAGGCATGGGAGGGTGTATGACTCAACTTGGCAAGTTGGTCCTTAGAGAAGTCATGCTTGAGAAAGTTGACTTTCACAAGTGGGTTGAGTTGTTAATCATTCCTTAATGGAATGTGACAACATTAGGAGGTGGGTTAGGATTAGAATTAGAATGAGGATTAGATTAGCATGGGGGGAATAGGTTGAGATGGGTTAGAAATCAGGGTAGAAGTGGTTGAGATAGGTTAGGTTGGTGTTTAAAGGAATATAAATGAAATGAATTTAAACTTATTTAATTCATTTAAAATATAGGAATTAATTATTTAAGCATTTTATTTCTTTTTAATAGTTAAGGGGACTATAGCCTTTTTAATTAAATAAAATAGGCTAGGGGAATGGGTTATTTGCAAGTGGATAATTGATTTAGGGATTTATTTAGTTCATTTATAATTAAATAGTATAGCCATGTTTGAGTTTGTTTTTGATTTAATTGGTTTAAATTTATTGGAATTGTATGGCTATAATAGTTAATATAATTTAGTGATAAAAATCACCTAGGACATTAAATTTGATTTTGAAATAATTATGCCAAGTAGTAATAGGGTCATTTGGACATAATTGGGGGTATGATCACACTTAGGGAAAATAGGGTCTATAGTTGGAGCAGACCAAATTCAGGTGGTTACATTTGCCCCTCTTTGAATTGATGTGTGAGTAGCGCATTGATTCAAAGAAAGTTTTCAATTTTGACTTTAGAAAGATTGAGAATTTTGTTCTTGGTTGTCGAATGAAATGTTGATGAGATCAGTCTCACACTTGATCGAACTAAATTGATAGAATTGATTTTGAACTTGGTTGTCATCCAAAGATCAATAAAAGATCTTAAAGATACCAATTTTGAACTTGGTTGTTGTCCAAAAGTTGATAATACTGATTTCAAACTTGGTTGTCATCCAAAAGTCAGTAAGAAGTTGCCAGGAGCTTAATAAGAATCTTTTAAAAATGAGGAAACACAAGATATCCAGCTTATGAGAACCAAAGCTTTCTATCCAACAGTTCTGACTTAGTCAAGGAAACTGTCATGCACCTACTTTATTTGATAATGAAGTCATTTTTAATGTTGTTTTGAGTAAAAATTTAATTGATGATAGTGTGATCATGCCCCCTCAGGAATGAAATCGAAGGAGAAGAATAAAATCCCTCAGTTTGAAAGAACGGATCACTTGTAGGAAGTAGTTTAGGGAAAGAAAGAATGGAGTAGAAGAAGTGGAAAAAGATGGTGTGTTTAAAAAGAAACACACTATTTCCAAGTTAATTACAAGAAAATGTGAGTGGTGAGACTGATAAAATGATGTTAGACCAAGATTTATGATAAAATGTGCAGTATTGACAGATTTGTGGAACAAATGAAGCAAATCTGCATTTTTTAGAACTCTCACAAAAATGGTATTGTACTACTGAAAACATCCTAGGCACCTTCAATTTTTTTCCTGATTGATCAAAAAGAGAACAATAATGTAGTTGTAGTTGTCTGGGAGGAGTTTTGAAACTCCTAAATGGCTCAAAAGACCAATATAAGCCTCAAAATTTACCATTTCACTATTCATTTTCACTTTCCTCCATAGTAATTCTGAGAGCTCTGCAGAGAATATGGTAGTCCTCATGAGGAAGCATCATTTTGAGATGAGCCACAGACATCAGCGCTCGGCCGACTACCCACCTCCGGTAAGTGCTCGTAAAACTACCTTGTGAATTTTGCAAAATTCAATTTCATGCATTTTTGTAGTTTTTATAGCCAAATGAATTTTGAATCACATCTAGTATTCTAGATCACAACTTGTAAAACCCGTGTCGCATCCAGTATACCCCAGATCACATCCAATTTTTCCAAATTCTTGCGTCGTATCCAAGATACTCTGGATCGCATCTAGTTACATTATTTTTTTCTTTATTTTTGTTGATTATTCCTTTTGTATTGTACCCAATCCTTGAAAGGTTATACCCAATATTTAGGGTTGCATCCCATATTTTGGGGATTGCACCCTATGGTCTCCATCGCATCTTGTATTTCTAGGATCGTATCGAGGAAATGAGATCGCACCCTACTGATTCATAATTGCATCTAGCTATGAGACTTAGAAATTTAATCTTTTGGATTGGTTTGCATGTCGTGAACCTTGAAGTACTTAGCTGATTAGGAACCTATATTTTTGTTGTAGATAAGAGACTGATGTATCATTGTTTTTATCAAAATAGACCCAGTTTGAGGTAGTCGCATTTCGCGACACCTACCTAGGGCATGTTCTTGCATTGTCTAGACTACTTTCAGATGATGAGCAGACTATCATGATCCAATGTGGATTATGTTCTTTGATAGGTTTACCTGAGATAGGGGTAAACTAAGGGTTGTTAACTGCTCTTGCCAAGAGATGGCACTCAGAGCACAACACCTTCCACTTTCTGACTAGGGAGATCACAATGACTCTAGAGGACGTATGGAAGATACCTCAGGTTCTGATGATTGGTGCTGAGGTGCGTTTTGAGTCAACGACTGATGTGGTGATTGGTGCTGCACATCAATATTTCTAGGATGACACTATTGATCAGAGATATCTATCATGGGATTATATGGGTGATCATTATGATCATTTATCTGTATACTTAGCAGGTCTGATAGGTGGCATCCTGATGCCTAACAAAGGTCAGCATGGATTCATGGTTGGCTGGGTAGACATGTTGGAGTAGATGGTTACCCACAAACGAAGATTTGCATGGGGCAATTGCATTTTAGCCCATATGTATCAAGAGCTCCATGAGATAGTATACCATTATACCCATAGTATGACTGTGAGTATCCTTATTCTTCAGATCTGGGCCTGGGAGCACATCCCTGTTACATGGCTGATTGTAGATAGACAACAAGCACCTGAGTAGCCTTATGTATACATGCATGCAGGTCTCATTTAGTAGCCCCATCTAGGCAAGGTTGAGTACTGGTGTCGACTCTTTGATGATATGACTGAGGTCATTTGGCGACCATATTTAGACTACGAAGAGTGGATCTCAGATGCACGCCAGGTACCTTATTTATTTTAGAGCTGATATCTCATAGGGAGAACTAGATATTTATCAAGTGGTTCATTCACACCTGAGTGCTGAGATAATATGGCCAATGGCAAGGCAGGATACAAGATATGACTATTTATGCACGGATCCAGGATGAGGCATCATTATGGGGTGCTTAGTTGAGGTACAAGACAACACATTAGGAGATTTTTGATATGGTGGGAGTAGACTGGGATCTCCACCTTGATGTTGCTGATGCAGGTGTTTCTGATGGATATGCCACAGAGATGCTCTAGTACCCATTTCCTCATTTTACTGTATCAGAGGAGATCATTCCTCGCATAGAGGAGCCTTTAGATTATGATCCTAAGGATCATCTTGCCAGAGGGAGGGGAGGAGCATAGAGAGACAGGGCTGCTGGCAGACATGGAGGCCGAGATAATGGCAGAGCTAGCAGGTGTCCTCCTTTTGATGATGACAATGATGGAGATGATAGGGGTGGTGGCATAGTGGGTGGTCATGCGGAGGTTGCTAGTGGGAGTGGGGAGGGTCAGCGTACTCTCTTTAGGTTTGTTTCTCCTCATATTTATCCTAGTCCATTACTTATAAGAGAGTAGTAGAGGCAGTAGAGATAGTAGAGACAATAGCCACAAAGACAGTTGGATAGACCACAGGACAGGGCCTTAGGGAAGGATTCAGGTAGGGATGGGGATCAGTCGTCTTAGTGTGAGCAGGAGAGAGAGTAGCTTAGAGCTCAGATTACAGCTTTAGAAGCTAGAGTGATAGCAGCAGAGGCTAGGGCTATAGGAGCAGATTCTAGACTTGCTATATCAGATTCCTTTCTTATAGATAGGGACACGTAGATGGAGAGACTCTGCATAGAGAGAGATGTACAGGCATGTACAACTACTCATCAGGGACAGAGGGCTACATATTATTACACTATTTATCATGCAGCAGTGCCAAAGGAGTCAAGGGCAGTATCTTTTCCACAGTTAGCCCAGTAGTCTAAGGGGGCGATGCCTCCTCCACCTCCATTTGTACCTCCTCCTCCTCCTCCAGATTAGGGAGAGGGGGGAGCCATAGCTGATTTACATTGTTATATCTTGTATATATGAGTTCACATTGTATATCTAGATCCTGTTGAGATCCACATTTGTATATGACATTTATACATGTATATTTGATTCATTCTGTCTCACTGATACTCTGATACTGTTTATGTATTTTGCTCCATATTTTGATCGGTACCAAGTGGTGATATATATTTCTAATGCAGCTTCCTAATTCTGATATATTTCATGAGTTCTTTTTTCTTTGATAGATTTTATTTGCACATGTGATGAAATCTTGGTCACTTGATGAGTTAGATTTAGATGATGACATCATTTTATGACTTGATTTGATTACTGATATAAATATGTTTTATGTGAAGATGCAAATGTATGTTTCTTTTGATTTTCCTTTATGCAAAATAGATGTATGGATGTACTTTAGGATGTAAAAGTAAAACTGCAATACATGGATGCTTTGTTTTGGTTTTTTCCTATTGCTTCTTTTTATGAATGCAAAATGTATGCTATGGACGTGCAACGATAGATATATCAGTAATATGGATGATGTAATTAACTTGATGTTTATAAGAAGAAAAAATGAATTAATTTAGAGCTCAAAAATGCCTTTAATGTTTCTCCTTTCTTGTTTATATCCCATGCAATTGTCAAAACTATAATGATATGAAGACTCTTAGGATTTTGTCACTGGTACGCAAATGTATAGCTTTTATCATCATTGGGCACTTTTTTGGAATGGATACCACTTGATAGTACAACCATAACTAATACACACTGATATTATGAAAGTATGAATACTATATTTTTTTTGAAATGTCAGAAATAGACTTAGGCATCAAGGCATAGACACCAAGATAACAAAATAGTCACCTTCCATTTAATATACCATATTCTGATTAAGGCAAGATATTGGACCCACAATGACCTTAAAAATTCATATCCTTGGGTACATTATGCCTCATATACCTTAGTAAGAATCTGGATCATAAAATAGACAAGGAAATTGTTTCAACCTCACCATAGTTTGCACATAACAAAGATCAAGATATATGCGGCTATCCACCCATAGTGGCACCTCTTACCATAAACATCCAAGTTAGGTGAAATTTATAGGATCATTTGGAATAATCACCATATGTAGAAAATCAAGAAAACATTGTGCCCCCTAGCCTTGTGACTCTTTGTCTTTGCGCAGATGTCATTGAGTAACTAAGAAGACATATTAGATCATCAATTGTGAATCAATCAAATAATATTTATAATTACTTAGATGCCCCTAGGTGAAAACATCATTAGGACATTAAAGAATCATAATCAAACCAATATCAAACTATGTGTTTAAGTAGTACGTGTTCATTCATATGTCAAACAAAGTAAAGATCCATCAATCAGAAAGTTGGAATACAAGCAATATGGTGTTTATGTCTATGTATTGATAGGATAATCCATTCATGTTTGTGATTGAATATAGCCTTGTAGGAACTCTGTTATTGTAAATGTTATGTCTAGATATGTGATTTTTTGGAAAGACACCCTTGTTGTGAAAAGTGACAGCGTTTTGCATGTATTTAGAAACATTGTGTTTGCAAGGCAAACCATCCTAGAGAAACCTAGAAACCACAACCTACCATGCCTACAAAGATGCCCCTAGTGTAGAATGACTTATTCCTAAGACGTAAATGTAGACAAATCCCAAGCGAGGATAAGATAGCGATTTAGGAAATGAAGTCAGCGTGTAAGCACAGGTATAATTATGATGGCTTAGAATTAGTAGCACATTGATAGATGGAGCGCAGAACACAAGTGATGCTTGATTGCCAGGTTTTCACCACTTGGCAAGATTCTTTTCTTTTCCTTTTGCTACCAAGATGCCCGTTTTACCAGGTTGTCATCAAGGCACTTTTCTCTTTTTCAAATTTTTTGCTATTTTTGCTTTTTAAATGTTTTTTTAGTATCAAGGTGCCTTGCCAGGTTTTCACCAAGGATACCCTTTATGTAGGACCTTTTCCATTGTTTTTGGATTCCTTCAAGATCAATTTTCTAAATGTTTTGGGTATTTTGTAAGAACTTTTTGTTTTACAGGCTCTGCTAGCCGAACATCAAGCATAGAACCGCTTCAAATGTAGAGTGTTGATAGGATCTGGAAGAATGTCTCCTTCAGGTGTAGCTAGTTGATAAGCTCTAGTCCCAAAAGTAGCAATGATAACATAAGGTCCCAACCAGTTAGGCTCAAATTTTCCTTTCTGCTCTGTATTAGGCTCGTTCTTAGGATTCTCTTTTAGGACGAGATCTCCCACTTCAAATTTTTGTGGTTTGACCTTCTTGTTGTAACCTTTGGATATTTGTGCTTGGTACACCTTTAGATGGTCGAACGCCTATTTTCTGCACTCATCTAGTAGGTCTAGAGAATTCACCCAATCTATGCGGTACTACTCATCAGTAACCAGACCTTGTAAAGATATCTGCAAAGATGGGATATTGACCTCAATAGGTAGTACTACCTTAGTGCCATAGACTAGAGCAAATGGTGTGGCTCTAGTTGGTGTTCTTCTGCTTGTTTTGTAGGCCCATAGTGCCAGATTCAGTTGTAGATGCCAGTCTTTGCCAGACTTGCTCACAGTTCGGTGTAGGATCTTGAGAATATTTTTGTTTGATGCCTTAGCCTATCCATTACCTTGAGGTTAATATATTGAGGAGAAATGTTGAGTGATATGGAACTATTCACATAGGTTATCAATGTCTTGATTGTTAAATTGGCCCCCATTGTCAGTTACAATTGAAGAGGGTATCCCATATCGACAAATAATGTAGTTTAGAATGAACATAGCCACTTGTTTGCTAGAGGCTTTGATTAGTTGCACGGCCTCAACCCACTTTGTGAAATACTCAATGGCCATAATGATGAACTTATGTCCATTTGAAGAGTTGGGATATATTTGTCCAACCAAGTCAAAGGCCCATTGCTAAAATGGCCAATGTGTTATGAAAGGTATAAGTTCTCTAGCAGGAGCATGGATGAGATTTCCATGTGTCTAGCATTTATGACATGTTTTTGAGAATTGAATAGCATCTTTCTCCATGCTATGCCAATAATAGCCTAATCTAAGCAGTTTCTTCGCTATTTAAAAGTTGTTCGAGTGTGATCCACATACACCTTCATGGACTTATTTTAATGTGAGATCAGACTCTTTGATTTCTAAACACCTAAGAAGTGTACCATCAAGACCTCGTCGATATGGTTTTTTAGTTATGAAGACGTAACGCGATGGTGTCCTAATCAGGGATATTTTCTCATTTCTGGATAGATTGTTAGTGATGGTTTGGTCAGAAAGGTAAGCAATGGTATTGGCATATTGAGATTGGTCTGGGGTGTTTAAAGAACATATTACCTGGTATTCAGGGGTATCAAAGGAAGGATAGGATAGTTCTTCCACCAAAAATTCATAGAAAAATTGATGTTCTTCCAATTGTAACATGGATGCCAAGGTAGCCATAGCATCTATAGCTTTACTCTCTGATCTTGGTATCTACTAGAAGGTGATGAAGACAAATTATTTCTTTAGGTCATCAACTAGTTGCTTTTATGGCATCAACTTCTCATCTTTTGTTTGATACTCCCCATTGACCTGATTGATAATTAGTTGGGAGTCACCCTACATGTGAAACTCTACAATCTTCCATTCCATAGCTAGCTTAAGACTATTTACCAATGCTTCATACTTTGAAATATTATTGGTGCATTGAAACATTAACTTGTAAGATTCGGGAATCCTGTAACCTTGAGGAGTTATGAATAGGACCCCTGCTCCAGAGCCTTGTTGAGTGAATGAACTGTCAAAGTACATATTCCATGGATATTCAGTTAGATGCATGATTGTTTTATTAGGGAATTCAATTAGTAAATGTTCATCATCCTGGAGTGGTGAATCAGCCAATTGATCTGCAAGGACCTATCCTTTGATAGCTTGTCATTCTACATATTCAATGTCAAACTCACTTACAATCAGGACCCATTTTGCCAAACCTCCTGTTAATGTTGTTCTGCTCAAAAGGTACTTTAGAGGATCAATCTTAGTAATGAGCTTTACTATATGAGAGAGCATGTAGTGCCTTAATTTTTGTGATGCAAAGATGACTGCTAAGCATGCTTTTTCAATAATGCTATAATTTAGCTCATAGGCGACTAGTGTTCTACTAATGTAGTAGATAGCTCTTTCTTTCTTTGTTTCATCTTCTTGAGCTAGTAATACTCCTAGGGATGTAGCTATAGCTAAAATGTATAGGAGTAGGGGATTTCCATGAATAGGAACCATAAGAATAGGGGGAGTAGCCAAGTACCCTTTCAATTCTCTAAAGTTTGCTTCACACTGCTCATCCCATTTGAAGGCAACCCCTTTATGTAGTAATTTAGTAAAGGTTTGTGCCCTATCTACAAGTTGGGACATGAATCTCCTGATTGACTAGAATCTTCCTTGTAGTGTCCTCATTTGACTGATGTTGCTTGGAGGAGCCATCTCTAGAATAGCTTTAACTTTAGCAGGGTCTACCTCAATTCCCTTTGCTGAAATAATGAATCCTAGGAGCTTCCCTGATTGGACCCCAAAGGCACATTTATTTAGGTTGAGCCTGAGTTGAAATTGTTCCATGTGATCTTTTCTTAAGTCAGCAATGTGAGTACTTCTTTCTTTGGATTTAGCCAATGTGTCAACCACATAGTCCTCCATGTTATTGTGCATCATGTCATGGAATATAGTCATCATGGCTCTTTGATATGTTGCACCGACATTCTTTAACCCAAATGGCATGAAATTCCTGAAAAAGGTGCCCCATGCACATGTAAATACAATTTTCTCTTGATCCTCAGGGGCAATTTTGATTTGGTTATATCCCAAGAATCCATCCATTAATGAATACATCTGGTAGCCTGCTGTGAGGTCAATTATCATGTCAATGTTAGGTAGAGGGAAGTCATCTTTCGAACATGCTTTTTTCATGTCTCTGAAGTCAGTACAGATCCTGATAGATTTATAAGTTTTAGATATGGGGACAACATTGGAGATCCACCCTGCATAGGCAATGACTCTAATAATTCCAGATTTTAACAACTTCTCTACTTCTTCTTTTACCAATAATGCAACATGAGGATGCATTTTTCTAATTTTTTGTTTCACGGGCTTGATCCCAGGAGCTATATATAAGTGATGCATGATTAGATTAGGATCTAGCCCTGGAATATTAGTATAACAACATGCAAAGTTGATTTTCTTCTCTTTTAGGAACTCTATGAGCTGTGTCTTCTCCTCTTCTAATAAAGATTGTGCAAGGTGGACTATTTGAGGATTTTTAACAGTGCCTAAATTTACTGGTTGTGTTGGTTCAATCAGTACTAAAGACCTTTCCTTTGGTGCCTCTAAGTGGTTTTCACCATTAGATACATTTTGATACTACCACAGAGTGGTTTTCACCATCAGTCCACTTGTTCTATTTATTTTTCAATTTTTGACAGAGAAAATTGATATCCTCCTATGACATGTTCTCGTTCCTTGCATTGGTGGAAGAAGGGTATGGTTCACAAGCATTGAGATAACAATCTAGGGTGTGGTCATTAGGAAAGTATAGAATCGTAGGATCTTCTTTAGTCCAATCAATTAAGTCTGGAAGTACCAATGATAGGGAGTCAGTCTCTGGGAAGGATAACATCGTGTTAGCATCCAGACCATTAACCAACATGACATGATCTGTTAAATTAATTTCTTTGATATTTAGATCAATAAGAGTGAGATTGTCATTAAAAGGGTCATTGTTAGTTATATGCAGACCGAACTCTAGTGACTTGTCAGTAGAAATTTCATCATCATCTCTCCGTAAAAGGAGTCTTCTTGCTTGTAGCCTATGAAATTCTTCTAGACTTATGTATTCACTTGTTTCTTCATCAATGATTGAGGAAAGGAACTCTTCTTCTGCTTCAGGATTATCAGTGTCATTGGGAGTAGTGTTAGACTATTTACAAGGAGCTGAGGGCTCCAAAAAAATGTGAATTGTATCTATTCCAATATCTTCAGTGGCAACAAATAGCTCTTCCCATTCATAATCATGAGATTCTATGACCTCATCATCATATCTATTTAAGTATTCAGCAATGGTTATCTGATGTACCCGGTTAGCTACTTGTGGATCAAAGTGGGGTAGATCAAGGATATGTGAAACTATGACCAATTGCACCCAATTAGGATGTAAATATTATTTTTTAGGGTGTCTCTTGAGTAATTTTTGCTATGGTGTCTCCTACCTCTTGAATGGGAGGTTGTGCTAGCAAAGGGGTGTGAAGATCTTGTGGTACCTCAAAGCTAGGTACATAGCATTCTCCTTGGTAGTTGGGGTCCTGTGTGCCAATATGTAACAATCTCTCATAGGACCACTGCTCTAGTTTGTTAGTTTCATCACTCCCTTTATCTGAGTGTGGACTCTCTTTTGAAGTAGGTTTATCAGTTTTAGCATTAAAACCCAGTCCTATTTTATCTCTGGTATTCTGGAACTCCATGTGTATAGGTTCAATAAGCCCTCATCCTGTGTCATTTAGAGGTCATTTTCCTTTGTATCCCATATGTTTGAGGAACTCATATCCCTTTCCATACTATTTTGGGGATATCTTCACATGTTTGACCTCAGCCTCCACCGATTCTCCTTTGTAAAGCTAGTCCAAGAATGCTTGTTCTTCTGTGTTATCTAAAGAAGATGTGGATGCCTTTACCATGCCAGTTTCTTTGTGCACTTCTGGCTCTTTGGATGATGTAGGTGTGAATGTCGAGGAAGGTTTTCCATAGGATTGTGGTAACACCAAAAGTTTTGTTAGTGAGGGAGTTAGGTCCATCTTGTACTCTCCCATACCTGTTTCTTCAAGTTTTAAGGTTTTGCCAAAACTCTTCATAACCATGTCCTTGGTAGTTTCAGGAGTAACTACATCCATGGCCTCTTTGTTGTGGGGGATCATGCTACCTACTTTGATATTATTACAAGTGTAGTTAGCATATACATGAATTTTCACTTCTACCCCATTATGTGGGAATTTTATGCATTGGTGGTAAGTGGACAGTACAACTTGGATTTTGAGAATCCATGGTCTCCCCAATAGGATATTGTAGGCCAATGGTAGATCTAGAACTTGACATATGATGTTCCTCTCAATTGGTCTGACTCTGATAGGTAGAACAATAAGACCTCTGGAGGATCTTTCTTTCTCATCATAAGCTTTGATGGTTATCTTACTTCTAGAGTCAATTGTTTATTCTGAGAGACCCAGCCTCTTGATTAGATCAAGTGTATAGATATTCAATCATGCGCCTCCATCTATCAACATGTGTCTAACATAGGATTTATGAATAAGGAATTCAATATGGAGGGGTTGATTATGTGGATGTGTCAATGACATATCATCCTCTTCAGAAAAGGAGAGGTAATGTGGCACTAATATGTGATTGACCATCGCTTGGAATTTGTCTATATCGATATCCTTTGGGATGTTAGTAGCATGTAAAGCCTATTCTAGGATTTCACTATGTACTCTGGATATTTTGAGAAACTCAAAAATAGAAATTTTGGTAGAGGTTCATTGCAATTGGTCTACCAAGTAATATTTTTCTCTAGGAATAGTAACCACGTGTTTTTCTACTGGTTTAGGAATAGTTACGATAGGAACCTTGGATGTTGGTGTCTGTTTTAGAGTTCCTTTGATCATGACCTATGCTTGGCTCCATGTTACAACATTCAAGTGGAATGAGACACCTTTGATTGTGACCACATTGATTGACTCAGTCTTAATGTCGAGCATATTGATCACATTGTCATTGTTGGAATAGGTGTAGTTGACTTTGTTACCTTTCCCTTTAGATGTTTCTCCTTTGTCGTAATTAGGAAAGGGTTTGTTGAATTTTGTATGATCCTCATTAGTAGTGTGTCTATCCACTTTGATCTTACCTCCTTCAATGAGGTCTTGAATGACATGTTTGATCTTAAGGCAATTATTAGTCTTGTGTCCCTTGTTTTTATGGAAGACACAATAAGAATTATCATCCCACCACCTAGGTTTGACCATTGGTTCCCATGGTTTGGAATCAGGGATTGTGAGGACTTTGTTATCCAATAGTGTTTTCAAAATGATCTCAAGAGGTTCCCCCAAAGGAGTGAATGTTCTTTGAGGTTTTGAAGTCCATGTCCGACCCTTACTATTATCATTGTTTGCCTTGGGTACAGGAGTTGTGACTTTAGCATCCTTTCTTGCTTGCATACTATTAGTCAGATTGAACACCTCGAGTTTAGGATTAATGTTGGAGGTGTCAAATACTCCATCATTAACAACATTCTTGTTTTGATTCTTCTCTATTTTGAGAATGGCCCTTGAATACCGTGCAAAAATATTCCTCCATCTTTGTAGGAAGTGTGTAAATGATTCACCGTTTTTTGTTTGGTATTACATAGATCCATCATAGTCACATCATGTTGGATGTTGTAGGAGTAATGTTGGATGAATCATTGGATCAACTCCTCGAATATCTTGACCTTAGGGTTTAGTATTGAGAACCATTCCATGGCATTCCCCCCTAGGATTCCTAGAAATAGTCACATGAGATATGTAGGTTTGTGCATGTATTCTATGCTTAGAGCACAAAATTCCCTCACATGGTCGTGTGGGTTAGTTTTTCTTGTGTACTTGTCATACTTTGGTCTTGCCACATTGAGAGGAAATGGGACCATTGTGATACTCTTATCAAAAGGAAATGGACAAATGACATCCAAAGAGTATTGTGTTTTGGGCTTCTCTTTCTCTTGTTTGAGGTTTGTGAGCTCTGTTTGCATCAAATTGAGTTGTTTGGTGAGAATAGATATAGGATTTGGTACCTCCTTGTCTTTGAGATTTTCCACATCATAATCCTTGGGTAATTTGACACCTATGGATTCTAGATGGAGGAGGTACTTTTCTTTATCGTCATCAATTATCCGTTCCAATATTTTGTGGAACCTCTTACTCTGTTTGAGTTTTTTGTACTCGTCTTTGGGGATCTCCCCTTCACTATCTGATCCAAATGGGCCATGTTAAAACTTGGGTCCTTCCTCCTCATCTGTATCATTAGGATTTTGGTGTTTTCCATTGTTATACTCCTCAAAATCCTCACTCCATCTACGAGTGTTGCTACCCATTTGTGGAGAGTCTAGATTGAGTAGGGAACTATGAGATGTTTCCCCTCGAAAGTGTGGTGTTTTAGGAGGAACTTTCGATACTTTAGATGGGTACTTATTGCATCTTGTGTTAACCATGAATTTGTTTCTTAACTTTGTCAATGTTTTCCAATAGTGCAAGTGAGGATGGGTGATCCCACAATAGTGGGTTACACTTTTTTGCCTAAACGGACATTGAACTCTACATTTTGAGAAAAATTTCACATTCGGACGCATATTTTCATTAAACTGTTTGAAATCGGAAGATGAAGTAAACTAGAGTCTTTTAGGATTTTCTGTCTAGATTCTAAATATATTTTTTTAATTTTTTTTTGAATTGATTTTAATGGTTTTTTTTTCTCCCACTAAAACTGCTACGTTGCTGAAAACATATTTTTCAAAAAGGTACAATGACTTCGTACAACATAACTTTTTTTCTAAGATAGATATTGATGTGCTTCTTTTGAATTTGGTTTTTTAACATCCATACGGAGGGCATGCAATTGGTTTGATGACATTATCATGATTATTGCATATTTTATGAATGTTTGAAGTAGAGTCAACTATAATTTTGACATACCTTGACTACGTAACTGATAACTTGTTGTGTATTTATCAAAATTCAATTTTTTTTTTGGATAGAAAGAAGACTCAAAACTAGAGGGCAGTGTTATTTTTCAAAAAAAAATTTCTATTTTTTACTATTTTTCATTGAACGTCAAACCTGGAAGTTTATATTTGAAAAAAAACCTACATCTGATGCACGTCAAAAAACATAGACCTAATTAATTCAAAATTTTTCAAATCTATATTTGTTAGAAAGCTCGTTCAGAGTACTTGTGTGATGCAAAAGGAGGTGTCCCTATTCTTTGATTTGAGCCCCGCACTTGATCCCCGAAGCCATGAAAACTGTATATTGTTAGGAACATTTGCAGATGGCATCATTTTGAGGGGTTTCGATAGAAACTACTTTCGATCGAAAGTATTTCCATGATTTGGCAATTTAGTGACATCTACCAAAGCACTTTCGATAGAAAGTAATAGTTTCTATCGAAAGTCAAAGATGACTTTCGATAGAAACCTATGTTGGCCTCTTTGGTGTTGTTTCAGGTACAGAACAATTACATATAAATAAATATATGTTTTTGTCATCTTGTTATCTCGAAAGT
>MU223123.1:2869978-2899997 GCA_018584345.1 Thuja plicata | reverse complement strand
TATATATATATATATATATATATATATATATATATATATATATATGCACGCATATACATATATGGCTCAATCTAGAGTTTAAGGTTTTAGAGTTCAAAATGTTTTAATGTGTAATTCAATTTAGAATCAAGGTTAGGGTTCAATCTAGAGTTTAATGCATATATATATATGCATATATACACATACATACATGTGTGTATATATATATACACATATATACATGCATACATGTATATATATATCTATATATATACACATATATGCATATATACATGCATATATACATATATATACACATATATGCACATATACATGCATATATACACATATATACATGCATATATATATATATATATACACATATATGCATATATATGTATGCATATATGCACATATACATGCATATATACACATATATACATGTATATATACATATATATACACATATATGCATATATACATGCATATATACACATATACACATATATATATACACATATACATGCATATATACACATATTTACAAACAATATAAATTAAAAAACATTAAAATACATATATACAAACAATATATATTATAAAACAATATAATATGAAAATTAGAAACGTGAAAAACCTGATTTATTGACGTTTGATAAAATGGAAGCCAGCAGCCACTGTCACTTTCAACCCAGCCGAAATAGTCACAATGACTGTTTCGGCGGGTTTTATTCCGTTGAAACTAAACCTAGTTACTTTCGATCGAAAGTAACTAGGTTACTTTCGATCGAAAGTCACTAGGTACTTTCGATCGAAAGTTAGTCCATTTCGATCGAAATTTTTTGGCATTTTTGATCAAAAGTAATGGAGATGTTTTAGTGGGTCACACTTTTTGGGACAAATTCCTTCCTCCTGAAAAGTGTAACCCACTATTGTGGTATTACCCAGATTTTAGATTTTTCAAGTGGGTGTGTCTAGGTAAGAGTAACTGTTTGTTGTTGGTGGACATAAATGATTCCAGTATCAGAGGGTTAGAATGCCCTGATAGTGAGCTAGGAACCAAGTTGTTGGTAGAAAGCGGGTAGACCACATGTATTGAACCGATTGTGAAAGAATGACTAAGCATGCAAGGTAGATGTTTCAAAAAAGTTTTGAAACCTCAACAGGGAGACCAAAAAAGACAATAAGAACCAGCTAAAGAGCCAAAAGGGTATCCTAATCAACTGATACTTTCTAAGAAATACTTCTCCAAGTACCCACTATCTTAGATGTGAGCCTCTGATGATACCAGATACGGGCCTAAATCCTAGATGCAACTCTGTGCCGACCAAATGTGAGGTAGTATACCAGATGCGATCCTAAACACCAGATGCAATATAGGGTATACAAGATGCGATTTTATGATGCCTTTGTCAGATTTTGCCAGTTTTGAAATTTGTGTTTTGGGAGTTCGTGTAGTTTGTCTGATCTGTGATCATATTTAGAGACTTGTTGGTGAGTGAAAAACACATGTATCTGAAGGTTTGAATATTGTTTCTTGTTTGAAGGAGTTTATCTTTTTATTGATTTTGCAAGCATGTCAAATAGATTTGCATTGTTAGGGGGGTGAAACAGATACTCATATTTTTCCTATTTTCTAGGTGGAGGATAAAAATCTTTTCTTGTTGACTCAGGTACACACTCAAATACTAATCAAAATACAACCATCCTCAAGCACACAATGGCTCTAGTCATGATGTTGTATTAGCCGACTCCAAATGCAAGTGAGGGCACAATATGATGAGTGTCTTGGGGCAATTACTTTTTTCCTTGCACAAAGATTATCACCCTTTTGGGGGTGAATCAAAAATTCTTTCAGTTGAAGTTGTTGTAGATTATTGGGAAATCCCTTCAAAACAATCCCCCATAGAATTGCACAAAGAAAAATTTAGGCATATAGCCCTATGAGTACCTGGATATATGTAGCCTCACAAGAAAGATTCAAGCGGCTCCGCTCTACATATACCCAAGCATGTTCAACGAATGATTTCAAAATTCCATGAACAAAATCGGTTCTGTCTTCCGAGGCTTTAGCCTACGAGGAAGAAACTATTTATAGTGATTTGGAAGGGTTGGCATAAAATTAGTCCTCACTTGGGTCATTCTCGGGAGATTTTTTCCTCAACCGATAGGCCCTCTACTATTTAAATGTGTACCAAGGATTGGAAAGCTTTGGATGTCTGGATTTCTGATTCTTTCGAAGAAGAAGAGCATACTCTCCTAATCTAAGCCATTTTCTCCCAAAATAGAGTCAAGCAAAGTGGTTCTTTCCCTCAAGAAATTTTGTGCCTGATTTAGATGTTCCTATTTTAATGAAAATGAGATTTCTTGAAAAAGAGATTTGCCTTGTTCAATTAGCCACAAAATTTAGTGATGTTTGCTTGTTCAATTTCTGTGTCCCAAAAATGAATTAAAATAGTTGAACTTGTTCTTTGATCCATAAGATTTAGTGATTTGTGTTGTTCATTTACTGATCCCAAAAGAATTTATACAATTTGATTTCTTGTTAAGTTAACCCCCAAATTTCATTCAATCCATAAACTAATGTGTGAGTTTCTAGTTTTCCTTAAAAGGAAAAGAGCATAGTCCTCTAGTCAGTTTAGTGATAGATTGGAAAATGTATCTTAGTGTTTAAAGCAAGTAAATAGAGGTCAAGATGGGGGTTGGCAATGTGAGAAACCGAGTTAGTTTATTATGTATCAACGCCCACAAAAAACTATCAATATCAACCTGCAAACAATCGTTAAGATTTTCAAAAGACCACAGAAGTCAAAAAATGCAAGCGTTAGTGGTTAGGAAAAGTAGTTCACTAAAATTTTTACCAGATGCGATCCAGAAAGATAGAAAATGACACAAAACCAGATACAATTTTTCTTACCAGATGCAATTCAATGTTTACCAGATGCGATTCTAAACCAAAAATGATCTGGGAAATCTTGGATGCAAGCCTCGTTTAGTGCGGTGCAAGGGCATATCCTGGATGCAATCCTAAATGACCAAAAATGACCTTGTAACAGAATTTTGGGCATGCAAATCAGTGAAAAAGTGATATAAAATGAGGCCAAGTTGGAAATTGTGCCCTACAGTGGGTGCCATAAATGTGTGTATATATTTGTGCACTTGTTGCCTGTGACACAACACTTTAATAAGTCATTTTGTTAGTGAGAAACAATGGTTAATGAGCATATAAAACCCTAACATTGACCTATTTCTTTCTAACTAGGATGAGTGTAGAAAATAACATAAAAGCCCTCAGGTTATGCTAAATACTAGTGACATAAACAACCTAGCATGAAAGATTTAAGTTTAAAACAAACTATTTAATGATTTAAGCATGAATATTAGTCTAAAATGGGCATTATAACTATGTAAGAAAGTGACTAATGGAGTGTGTATGAATCTAGGAAGGAATGGGTATCATAACAATGCTTTGAGATTCCTTCAAAATCTTGGCATAACAACACTACAATTCAAAATTTTTAGGCTTTTTATGAGCTCTAAATCCTTTCAATGTATAGAGGAATGGGAGAGAGAGAGAGGGGAGACAAGGTTCATTAATGGAGCCCCTAAGGTCATTAATGAGGTATAAGAAACATTAATGCCTTGGGCATTAATGAGGGATGGGCAAGAGGGAATATCCATTAATGAGCCATTAATGAAATTCATTTAAGAGGCATGGAAGGGTGTAAGAATCAACTTGGCAAGTTGGTCCTTAGAGAAGTCATGCTTGATAAAGTTGACTTTCTCAAGTGCGTTGAGTTGTTAATCATTCCTTAATGGAATGTGACAACATTAGGAGGTGGGTTAGGATTAGAATTAGAATGAGGACTAGATTAGCATGGGGGGGAAAGGTTGAGTATTGGAAGTACAAGAATGGGAAAGCAAGATATTGAGAGGGGGGGTGAATCAGATCTTCAATCTAAACCACTTAAAAAAAATATATCCACATTCATACATATATGAATTTAACCTAACATCAAATAGCATCTATAAAACCAAATATGAAACTCATAACAAAAAATTTTGGTAACCCAGAAACCCAAATAGGTAAAACTAGGGTGGGGATGATTCCCACAAAATCTTCACTACTATAGCAATAAAGTGTGCCTATTAGAGATACAAAAGTTTGATTGCAACATGAAATCTACCTGGTTAAAGGTATGTTCTATTAAGAACTAAAGATTATTACAGTCTACCTTGTTAAAGGATTTCAACTTACAATAAAGTAAGCACTCAGCTAAGAGATTTGAAAAAGGTTTTCTAAAACCACTCTATTAAGAGATTTAACCTGATACACCTGTTAGAATGTTCCAAGTAGTGATCCTTCATTATGCACTCAGATGCTGATGATGGATCTTCTCTTTTCAATAACTTCCATGATCTCCCAATCTGATATGTCTTTACTCTGCTTTTCACTGCTCTGTCATTCTACTTGATATAGGATTCTTCTCAAAATGGCTTACTGTTCATCTCTCATGAACATACAATCCTTCTTTGTATATCTCTTTCTCTTTCACACTCACAATTTTAGGGTTAGAAGGCATCTTATTATATTCTTTTGGATCTGGCAATGAGATCTAGATCAACGATCAAGATCTATTTTATACCTCCAATGCATACTAATTTCCTGATTGGCTCCATGCCATGCATAGTATAAAATAATTAAATGCAAAATTAACTTAGTAGACAAATATTAAATTCATACAAATGTCGGCTCAAATCTCATACAAGTCAGCCTAAACCTTTTACATCAAAGTTTGAATTAATCTTGACATGTATGCAAAAACTATTCTTCTTGGCACAACACATCTCTGATGCTCGACACTTAATATTCTACTCAGCTTAGCATGATGTAACTTGGCAACCTAAAATTTGCTCAAAAATGTTGCTTGGCCTTGAATGTTTAGCTCTGCCACAATGATAACCAACTAAAACTGCCTAATTAAATGACTAAGTGTGGGTCACTAATCATTAATAGAACTTAGGGATTAACAATCTCCCCCTTTGATATTAGTGGCAATAACACACTTATCATTACAATTCATTCCATCCAAAATATTGCCTAAGTACATACTGTACTCACCCTAGGAATGTACATCATACTACATACAAAACTTTACATAGTATACATGCCTTCAAATTTTTTTTTTACATGGATACCTATTCTGATCTCCTTTATGCTATATCCTTGTCAGTCCTGTCAGTTTCCCCCTTGTTTTTGTCACTGATAGCTAGTGGGGTCAAGTTATACTTGTCCAAAAACTATTTATGAAGTTTTAAGGTAGACTCAAATGCAGAGTCCCAACTATCCTTGACAAACTTCATAACCTATATTTTCGCTTCTAGCTCAGCAGCTAGACTTACTAAGCTTTCTATAGTTGAGAGATGAGAGTCTCTCTTAATCAATTCTTTTGCAGATAAAATTTCTTTCTGAATGACCTCCAGATGAGGTATCAGACTTGTCTAAATAGTAATCAACTTGGTCCTAATCTGATCATCTTTAGCTATGAGCTCGACTATCCTCCTTTGTGCATAAGTCAACCTGTTAAAATGTAAGGAGCTATTGCTAGCATCCATACTCAGTGAACTTCTAGTTTACTTTAGGTCTAGTTGCAATTTCTCTAAATCCTATAGATTATCCTTTGTGAAGAATTCAACATAAAATAACCTCTTATACAATGAATAGACATTTGTTACAACTCCTAAAATTTCTACCAGAGAAGAAAGTTCAACCTGTTTTACTGCAATCTCTCCTGAGATTTTTGCAAGTACCTTTTTCTCGAATTTCCTCTTGGACCATTGCAATAGTTTCTCATTGGCTTCAATATTGTCATCATTTACCTTTTGCGCAATGTGAACTAGCTGTTCAAAAATAGGGGCTTGAGGATTTTCATCCTCCATGTGAAAAGCCTTTACAAATATATCTTTTATGTCATGTAACACTTGCTTTTTCTTTCACTCCCTTTTTAGTTCCTCCTGTCTTTTCTTCCTCTTAAGTAATTCTTGAAGAGTCTCAATCTGTTCATAAGACAAAACATTGTGATCCTATGGTGGAATCATAATAACTTCATCTAATGTGACATCTAGAATTGGATACTTCTTCCTCATAACTTTCCTCCTCTTGAATTTAGGTGAACTACTGCTCGGCTTCGCTTCTACAATACCTTTTCCAAATTTAGTAGTTAACACCATTACATCTTTAAGTTCAGTCAAAATTTCCTGCTGATGAGGCATACTTCCTCTCTTAGTACCAGTGGGAGTTGATGATGCAGAGTGTGGTAAATCAACCAACACTTGCACTGCCTCTTGTTCTTTAGGCTCACTGTTAGTATCACTTATCTCCTCACTACTATCTAGCACTGATTTTATAACCTCTAAAATAGGTGAATGTTGTACAATTACCTCTTGTTTAATTGTTTGCTCCTTTTTTGCTTCATCTTGAGCATCCTTATCCTTAGATTTATTTTTAGTTCTTTCTTCTTCTTGTGTACTCTTCTCTTCTTCAGCCTCAGTTTCCTTGTTAGGTGAATCAATAGTTGAGTCCCTTGGCTCATCCTGACCCTCGGCATCCAGATTGCTAGAGTCATCAATTGGACTGTCAATGGTCAGATCAACAGTGTTAAGTGTCTCTGATTGATCTTGTGCATCTCTCATAGTCTTCTTAGGCTTAGTTGAAATGTGAACTGTTGATATCTATGGTACAAGGGTGGATTTAGTTTCCTTATCCTTTGGCTCAGTTGTTCCTTCATTAGTTCTCTTTTCTTTTGAAACAATCAGTACAAAAACTTCCTTCCAAATTCTAGTACTTTGTTGTACTATCCCTTCAATATCATTCTTCAAAATAGCATAACCTCTCTGTTTAGGTAAAAATTTGTGCTTATACTCTTCAAAAAAAATTTCTCTTTGTTTCTTTGTTAGCTCAGGAATGACTTGAGCTAAAGTGCCTTCCCTAATTTGTCTCTCAGTTGTGAGTGCAAATTCCCACTTGCCTGATAGAAATTCATACAACTCACTTGATACATTATTTCCTATTGTTGAGGGGTTAATTTGAAATTACACAACATGTCTAGGAGCTTCTTGAACCTTATGTTTGTATCCTACCTTCAATTTTTCATACCTTATAAACTTAAAACCAGATAACCCTATAGAATTTCTCAAATTTTCACATACCTCATCAATATTTGTAGGTTTCTTGAATGATTTTGTTGGTATGTTGCTGGGTTCATTAGTTTAAATCATGTCCTCGTCACTTTTTGGATCCAAATGTAGTTTTCTTCTTGGTTTCTTAACTTGTAGGCTCAGCACAGCCTTTGTTGCAAATTTAGTCCTCAATCCAGAACTACTTTCTCCAATCTTCTTTGTATAGACTTTAGTCTTTTCTACTGGTGATGTGGCATCATATTCCCTTGTCCTTAGATGATTTGGAATGTGAGGGGTAACTTTGGGTTTTTCTTTACTTGGCTTTGTTACCTTTTCTACTGCTGGCCTCTTCCCTTTTGCCTTAGCAGTGACCTCTTCTTTAGGTTCACTGACATCTACTTCTTTTTCCTCAGATACATCTTCTCCTTTTCTAGTAGATATGTCTAGAGGTGCATCCTCTATCTCTTCATCACTCGGAAAGCCAGCCATGTTTTTCAGATTTTTCACAATCTTTTTCCTTTTTCTTTCCATGGTTCCTGCCTTAAGATTCATCAAAATATTTTCCTTAGCTTCATCAAAATTTTTGAATCTTTTAGCTTTATTATCAATCTCCTCTACTAGGAGTGTTGTGATAGTTGTTGATGCTTCATCAATATTAAATACATAGGGAAATGGCTCTAGCCATGATACCCTAGGTGTCACAGCCTGAATATAGGTGTAATCTATATCAACTAAGAAACATATCTCATCATAGTGCTTCTCCACAAGTGAATTGGGAATTCTGGTCCTCAACCTCATTCTCTTTTTGAATTTCACAAAATACCTTCCCATAATACCATTGAAATTGTTGTCTAATTTCTGAATACATTCACTAATCTGTAAAGTGATGGGTCTATCCTTTTTCTAGACAATATTTCGTAGTGTAGGAAATGAATTATGTATATAGAAAAATATACACATTAACAAAGATCCAAACTTACATGATGAGCTTTTGGCTTTCCTGATTGATAGTAAGTTCTTGGCTAGTTGTGTCAACTGTAGCTCGACAAGGTCATAGGTGTGATTCTTTTTTAGTATCTTCCATGCCTGGTCCACAGCTGTACATGGAACACTATCCATTCAGCTCAACTAATAGAACTTGTGATCAATCACTCTCACTCCAAAATCAAGTTCCAAGTCTGTAATTATAGAGATAGTCATTCCTTTGTTGTTCCAAATAGCTCTAGTGTTAGTTGCTATCTCTTTTTTACTTTGGTCTCTCATAGTTCATTTACCGCTGATAATAGGATACACAGTAACTCGCTGGATAATATCTTTTGTGATCTTTACTAGTCCATTGTCTAGCCACATATGCATATTATGAACTTGGCTTAGGACAACCTTAATCCATTCATCCTTGAATTTTGTCAAAAAATCTAGGGCACGAGTTAACCCTTTGTCGGCTAAATGTTTAAATTCATCTTTCAGAATTCCATTCTCAAACAACTTGTCATAGGAATTCCTCAATTTTATATTGCCCATTTTGCCAATTTTAACCATGTAACATGATCTAACATCATGAATCATAAGTACCTTTGGTGGGATTGATGAGAGGGCTCCATTCAAATCAATCATAATTACGCTTTCTGGAATGGCATGAAAGTTTGGTGGTGTGCAAGAATCACTCCTTACTAGCTTAATTTGATTTAGATCCTCCTCCATTCCCTTGACTAGTGTGGAAGAACTTACAGCCATAATCTCTTGAAGTTAGGGTTTGAGAATGAAGAAAAAGGTACCTCGACAAGAAATCACTTCACACTATTCAACTTAGGGTTGCCAACGGCATGCTGACAAAATTATCAAAACAAAATTTGCTAAGATCAAATCTGCAACTTCTTTGATCACTCTATAAATGCTATAAATCTCAAGGTAAAAGTGAATAATAGACCGTTCATCCATATATAGACTCAAAAGGTCAAGGTAGGTAAGCATTAATTATTTTTCCCATTAGGTTAGTGCAAGCCAGCTGTCATTGGCTGACTAACACAACTTTCATACCACTCGACTTACCACACTCAGCCATCACAACTTACTCAACCAACCAACTCAACACCTATAGTGCAGGTAACTCTTCTCAGCACTTGTCACAAACATGTCCTGGTACATCTTATCATATGCAAATGTGGACTTTGGTACATTTACATATTAGGAACTGATGTAAGATTTGAAATTTAAATGTAGTTCCTTACATACCTCTATTTCTCAGTTGGAAATGGTGTGATCACCTGATCCATTGGATTGGGTGACCTCGGCTTCAGTGGATTCACTGCTACTCAACTCTATTTTCCTTACCCATGGTCAGTTCATCTATGCTCTCACTTCTTCAATAGTAGGAGTAGGAACTCTTTTCCTACACTCTCTCTTAGTGTTTCCTATCTTCAAACAACTAAAACAGACTAAGCTTCCATTCATCCAACTCTTAGATTTTCCTCTCACATGTGTCTTTAAGCAATCTTTAGGTGCATGTCCATATTCTTCACAGTAATGACAACTCCGTCTTGTATTATAATCCCAGTTGTAAGTGTTGCCTCTCTTAGATGCTTTTGTTCGTGTCTTTGATGTCCATTGTTGTTTAGCATTGGATCTACAGTCTTGTGCCTTATGACCATGTTTCTGACACTTGTAACAATAACCATTAAATCTTGGTTTAGGGGGTGCATCACTTGCTTCAGCCCAACATTCATGTGTTTTATGTCCAAATTTCTTGCAATTAAAATAGTAACCATTAAATTTAGGTTTAGGATTGGACTTACCTTTCTTTCTTCGGAAAATGTTTTCTGTATGACCTGGTTTTCCACAGTGGTGGAAAACAGGCTTATTGTGCTTTGTCTTTGCATTCCTCCTTTCACCATTCTTAGATGATTCTCCTTTCTTAGCAGATGTCTTTGGTTCAATGTGACCAAATCCAGAAGAGTCCTTAGACCTTCTTGATGTTTCCATCAGATTCTCAAAATGAGTCAAAACTTCATTAGGTTTATTCAATCTTTCATTAAGTTCCTTCTTAGATCTCAAATCATCTTTCAATTGATTATTCTCAGATCTCAGATTTATCATTTCCATATCTTTCCTACTAATCTTCTGATTTGCAAGTAGTAGTTGATTTTCCATGTCAACCTGATTGATTGTCATCATCTGCACATCATGTGTCCTTTCATCAAGTCTAACAGATATCACTCTTTTGTCTTCTTCTGCCATATTTTTGTCATCTTCAACTTTCTTCCTTTGTTCCAATAATTCACATAGTTTTACTGTCTACATTTCTTGTTCTCTTTTCAAGTTTCTAACTTCTTCACACAGTACATTGTTCTTTTCCAATAGATCTGTAATTGTTGCATCGCTCTCAGTAGAATCTTTATTCTAAAATAGATTTGTAGTGTCATCTTCCTGGTAATGAGTATCATTCATTTGTTTGGCCAAATCTTTCCTAGCTGTCAATGATTTATTCAATTCCTATCTTGCTATCTCAAGCTGATGTAATGCTAGCTGGATCTCAATCTTCTGATTCTCAATGACTTTTCCCAACTTGTAAACCTCCATCTCAAGATCTATACTCACAAGTTGATTCAAAGCTTTTGTAGGTGAATTGTGCTCTGATACCAATTTTTGGAAGTACAAGAATAGGAAAGCAAGATACTGAGAGGGGGGGGGTGAATCAGATCTTCAATCTAAACCACTTAAAAAAAATTTATCAACATTCATACATATATGAATTTAACCTAACATCAGATAGCATCCATAACACCAAATATGAAACTCATAACACAAAATTTTGGTAACCCAGAAACCTAAATAGGTAAATCAGGGTGGGGATGATACCCAAAAAATATTCAGTACTGTAGCAATAAAGTGTGCCTATTAGGGCTACAAAAGTTTTATTGTAAAATTCAATCTACCTAGTTAAAGGTCTGTTGTGTTAAGAACTAAAGATCATTACAATCTACCTTGTTAAAGGATTTCAACTTACTGTAAAGTAAGCACTCGACTAAGAGATTTGAAAACTGTCTACTAAAACCACTCTATTAAGAGATTTAAATTGATACACATATGATAATGTTCCAAGTAGTGATCCTTTTTTATGCACTTAGATGGTGATGATGGATCTTCTCTTTTCAATAACTTATGTGATCTCTCAATCTGATATGTCTTTACTCTGCTTTTCACTGCTTTTTCATTTTGCTTGATCTAGGCTTCTTCTCAAAATGACTTACTATTCATCTCTCATGAACATACAACCCTTCTATGTATATCTCTTACTCTTTCACACACTCACAATTTTAGGGTTACAAGCCATCTTATTATATCTTTTTGGATCTGGCAGTGAGATCTAGATCAACGATCAAGATCTATTTTTATACCTCTAATGCATACTGATTTCTTGATTGGCTCCATGCCATGCATAGTATAAAATAATTAAATGCAAAATTAACTTAGTAGAAAAATATTAAATGCATACAAATGTTGGCTCAGATCTCATACAAGTCATCCTAAACCGTTTACATCAAAGTTTGAATTAATCCTAACATGTATGCAAAAACTGTCCTTCTCGGCACAACACATCTCTGATGCTCGGCACTTAATATTCTACTCGGCTCGACATGATGTAACTCAGAAACCTAAAAATTTCTCTGCAATGTTGCTTGGCCTTGAATGTTTAGCTTGGCCACAGTGATAACCAACTAAAACTGCCTAAGTAAATGACTAAGTGTGGGTCACTAATCATCAATAGAACTTAGGGATTAACATTGAGATGGGTTAGAACCCAGGGTAGAAGTGGTTGAGATAAGTTAGGTTGGGGTTTAAGGGAATATAAATAAAATGAATTTAAACTTATTTAATTCATTTAAAATTAGTGAATTAATTATTTAAGCATTTTATTTCTTTTTAATAATTAAGGGGACTATAGCCTTTTTAATTAAATTAAATAGGCTAGGGGAATGGGTTATTTACAAGTGGATAATTGATTTAGGGATTATTTAATTCCTTTATAATTAAATACTATAACCATGTTTGAGTTTGTTTTTGATTTAATTGGTTTAAATTAATTTGAATTTTATGGCTATAATAGTTAATATAATTTAGTGATAAAAATCACCTAGGACATTAAATTTGATTTTGAAAGAATTATGCCAAGCAGTAACAGGGTCATTTGGACATAATTGGGGGTATGATCACACTTAGGGAAAATAGGGTCTATAGTCGAAGCAGACCAAATTTAGGTGGTTACATGTGTACAATGAGAAGTATTCTTAATCTCAATCAATACCTAGAGCACAAATCAAAACCTGCCTTTTTCATAAAGTATAGGAGAGTGCAATCATAGATAGGCAACATAAAATAAGAAAAATAAGAACTCATAGAAATCAAATAAATAATAGATTTCAAATTCAATAAAAGTGATAATCAAATGATGTTAATAAGTAGATAATGATCTAGTACTACCATAACCAATAATCCCACACAGTGCGTAAAATAAGTGATTTAAGGTAACACATATGAGACCCTAAAGCTATTAAATACACAAACAAGGGCTACATCTCTGTCGAAGTGTAATAACAAAGCTTTATTTGGCAGAATTATTAACAATTCTTCCAATGATTATGTTGAAACCCAAATGACCAGACAAAATAACAATGTAAAACTCTTGATTTCTTAGCAAATCCTGTAAAGAGATAAAAGGTTATAGAGTACAAAAGGTCTGAAGAAAAGGTGAGCTCAGAAAACAAACATGATAGCTGATTTTTCCTCCCTCTCTCTGTCTAACTTGCAAATCATTCTCTATGGCCGAGAATATTCCTAGCAAATTTTAAGTTTGAAATATTAATAAAGATTACATTTTACTATCTCCAATATGAATTTCTCAAATGAAGCAAAAAGAACTTAAAGTTTCAAATATTACTTAAAGTTAACATGTCCCATATGTGCCTCAAATACTACTTTCTCTAACAGACCAAAAAGAAATTGATGGAGAAATTACCATATAATTTTATAGAAATAAATTCGGCATGTTTTTAAAACCAAAATATGTTAGATCCACCTTGGGTAGACTCTAGGAGTAAATTTGTTAAGTTTTGCACATTTTTGCAAAATGCTGTCAACAATATTATTGCAAAAAGTTGATCAAAGACAACTTTTTTTTTGAAAAGTTGTTTGACAATGCCTATAACCACCCCAAGTAGTTAGAAATGGTGGAAAATAATATAAAATGATGTAAATTACCCTTTCAAAAGTGGTTGTATGAGTTTGTGATAGAACTTTGCAAAATTGAATTAAAGAAACTGTGTTTTTTCTTATTTTTGATAATTTTTTACCTTCACCCGAGCCCGTGTTGATTGAAATAATAATTTTGACTCCATATAAAGTTGGATTAATGTCATATCTTCCTTTTTCAACAATTATTAGGTTATTTGGTTGAGAATTAAGGGAGAAATCGGGTGACAGTCATCTGGAGGTGAATTTTGGAACAAAAACAAGGTCTGTCAACTTCTTTCCCTCATATATCTCGATTTAACCATGGGAAAATTGTGAAACTAGTTTTAAAAAATAGGTATGAGAGTTAGATTTCATTTTCAAGTGGTTTTATAACAAATGGTTTATTTTTTAGGAAGTTACAATTGAAACCCTAGTCGGGCATCCTTATGTGACTGGCAGAGAAGTGTAGCCAAAATAGTGCAGACCCCATAAATTTTTATGGGCATCAAATTAGGGTCTAAACGTGCATATTTAGACTCCATATACTCTCCCCTAAATTCCTCAATGGTTGGTTTGGAATCAGACCAAGTCTAGGATGCACTTCCTTCTTTAAGCCATCCCTTTAGGTCTCTTAGCCCTTGAAGAAGATTTGTGAGTAGCGGGAGTTTGGAAGTGATCCAAAAACCATCCCTTTGGGAAAAGTGCTTCCCTAGGGTTAGGATCAAAATAAAGTGACTAAATCCATAGGTTATTTGGAGAAATTTTCCAAAAAGAGAAAAACAGTGTCCAGAATTGACTGGTGGACAACACTAGCAAGTAGGACAGTTTGGAGTTCTGAAAAGAATAGGGAAAAGTTTGTGTTTTGGTTGGGTTTTAAGATTAAAAAATGTTGTAATTGACATGTGGGAGAAGTACAAAGGCCTAGGTAAGAGACTAGTGTGGTTTTGTGTGAGGAAGGTACACTGGGTACACATGGGTGCATCACCATTATAGAGCATGAAACAATGAACAACTCAGTGAGGAGTTATGGGGATACCATTTTGATGAGTTGGTGAGTATAATTTGAGAACTTTAAGGTGTAGAGATTTGGTGGGGGTACTCCAAGAAATAGGATTCAAAGGACTTGATCTTCAGAATAAAGTCTAGTAAAGTAAGCCAAAATTATTAGGATACTAGAGCTCTACATCAAAGAGTCTTTTCAATCTGCTTAAAAACTTGTCAGTCCTGGAATTGTAAGGGAAAATGTATGGGGCTTATGATACAGTTAAGGGGCTTGCTTTTCCAAATAATGGAATTAGAAAATAATTCAATGCTAATGTTGTTCAGGGCTTGTTCTTATAGAACCATTCTTTAGCTTCCATTCCTGCCAAAATTTCTTACTAGTGATATTGTTATAGTAGATCCTTTTGTAGTCTTTCAGTTTGCTGACATCTATCTCTTTATAATCTTTGCTAAGGATCTGATCCCCTAGAAAGTTGAAAACAACCCTTTTCATATAAATCACTAGACCTGATTTTCTCCTTCATCAAATGAAGCTCTCTAGTTGATTGTGCTCAATCCTATCCCATCTAATGAGTTATTGATATTATTTTGGATTTCACTGCATATGTGAAAGTTGGTGACTTGAAGTTACATGAAAATTAAGTATTTTGATGAAATTCAATGTTCATCTGGACTTCAAAAAACAATAATCATATCTAATAAGGAAACATGTACAATTTGTGATTATAAATTAGGGAACACATTTCTACATTTGAACTTATTTAATTGCTGATAGAAACATGTTAAGGCATTCATTTAACTATTTTAATTCATAGACCTTTGTATAGAGTCTAGACAGTAAGTTATTCCTTGAACTGAACCATGCTTTGTAATTGCAGATTATTTATTGCAATATTGGAAATCCACATTCGTTGGGTCAGCAACCCATTACATTTTTCTAACAGGTTTATTTATTTTTGTTATTTGTGTGTCTATCAATTGTTGTGATTTGTGGTAGCTTTAACCTTATGTTCTGTTAACTTCATTTTCTCAATGATATCTATACAGGTGCTAGCATTATGCAATCATCCAACACTTTTGGACAAAGACAAAACACATGGCATCTTTAGGTAGGCCAATCTACACATTCCACTACTTTATGAATTTCAAAGCTTCCTAAGAATATTTTCAAGTTCTATTGTAATTTTTTTTGTTCGTAAACCTTTTCATTGTTCTTAAGATACTAAAAATTGTTGTTACAGTTCTGATTCTATTAGTAGGGCTTAGAAAATCCTTGATGGAATTCCAGGAAGAGCTACTGGAGCCTACAGTCATAGCCAAGTAAATATGCAGTGAAACTTACTTTCCTATCTATGTTGATTCTGCATATCCATGGTTGTTAAGCTGGTTGAGAAATCTATATAAAAAGGTAATATCTGCAAATAAAATTTAGCATAGTATGAAGATGTTAAAATAATCTACTATGATTTTTTTTGTTAGAAGATGGATTAGATCCATCATTGTAATAGGCTATAATTTTTTTATCCCTATAAATATGTGGTTCAAAATTTCATTGCTTGCAGATGTTGGCAGTGCCTCCTAAGTCAATACTCTGTACATCTCTGTGTAATACTAGAAATTGTACACTTAGTTACAACGGATATATCAATAAGGAGTATTAAAGATTCAAGTTACATGTTTTCATGAAATGTTCATTGTCTTCAAGATAGATTCTGCAACATCACATGATAATCTGGAACTAAGTTGTCCATGAACAGAAAAACTAGTACTCTATCAGACTATATTCATAATTCAACATAAATTTATGGAATGGTATGGTAGGATATTAGGAAAAACCTTGTCTATTCTCTTTTTATTTACATACTAATTATTCCAAGCCTCTTAGGTATGGTAGGATATCAACCTTTAACACATATGCTTGGAGAGAGTTTTGAGGGATACTAGAGCCCCCAAGTTGATCACCTCTTTATACTGCATCCATTATAACAACTCTTAATGACCTTTGAATACTTCTACTTCAATGCATAGATGCAAATATAATTGTGAGATGATGTTTCTTGCAACTTATCACTTCTACTGAAGTGCCCTGAGAGGTTTTCCCTTAGCAATAAGTTCATAATTACAAGAATAAATGCATAGTACAAACATCTTTAGTACAACAAGGCTTGCATTGATGTTGGCTATTAGTGTGATGCTATAGAGGGGGATGCATTGCTTCCTAATAGTATCTCCCAGCTTGACTCTTTTGGAATTAGACACTACCTAATGAACACTATTAAATCTTGTCTTGGTCCTTTCACAGTGATTGATGGTGACATTGATGATTCCATTTTTATTTCCAAATAGAGATATTGATGGGAATCATTTCCTATCTCTCTAGTAGTTTTCAACTTATGCTCTTTGGGGATATTTTCGTCTCTATCTAGTTTCCTGCATTGGTTTCTTGACCAAATGTTTTAGTAAATCGTAGCAGTATTGTAATTTTTTATTTTGTTCCTTCTCCTTTGTGGGCCTCTCTAGGATATTCTCTTTGTAGAATTTTCTGTTGTATATTTATGTACTCTCAAGTTTGGTTGACCTACTTTTTGTTACATATGGACATCAATAAAATTTCTTTCTTTGTCTCCATGGTGCTTGAACAACTAACAAAATCTGTGCAAAGAAAAAAATGAAACTTGTGTAGAGAATGCTTTTAATAAATGGAATGAAGTTGGAGTCTAAATTGAAAGTGTGACACAAGTAGGGAGAGCTAAATGTACATAGGCTCAAACTATGATAGGAGGAAAAGCTTGATCAAATTAAGACTTTCATCCCAATCCACTACCCATTGCAAACTATGATTAATTTACCCACACTAAAATCTTGGGGGAGATGAATAGTTGGGAATATATATTTGTTTCCCATGAGTTGAAACTTATTCCAAGTCATGTCTCAAGGCCTGTTTGTCATGACCATCACCAATTAAATATATTTTAAATGTTAAGAAAATAATATATGTAATTCAAATTTGTATTACAATATTATATGGAAAACATAGAATATGGCTTCTTAGTACGTTGATTTACATATAGCTTTCTATCGGCGTAACTCTTGCACCCATTTTTGGTACAAGTGCTAGTTATTTATGTAGAAATAATATGTCTATGTTGCATTTGAAGTGATGAAAATCTCAATGTCGTATCTAGTCATATCTATGGGTCTTGAAAAATGGCCGTATCTATATCTAATACTGCATCTATATTTGTATCCTTATTCATGTCCATGCAACTTTGAAGAAAAATTAAAGATTGATATACCATATAGATTAATGAAAACACAAAATTGGGAGCTATTGATTCTTACCAATGTACAATTATATAGTTATACTTATGCGTAGACTTAGACACTTCATAGTTTCAGATTTAATTCCTATAAACATCAATATGCTCCATTGCTTCCTTTTGTGCCCTTTTTAGACATGAGACACTTGATAGTTTCATATTTAATTCCTATAATCATTGATATCCTCCATTGCTTCATTTTGTTCCCTTTTTAGACATGAGCCCATGCTTAGGAAATGACATGATGATGTTCACTACAATCTTTAGCTATTAATTTATGTAATTTTGATAGATTAGATCAGGGTTTTCAATATCAGCACTGATGGGGGCCAATAACACATTAGATTTTTCCTTCTATTTAAGTATTTATCTTTCTAAATTAATGTTATATTTTATTTTTCTTTTTATCAATATCACTCACCAGGGAGGATAATTTGTGGCTGCTAGATGCATAGTTGGCACAATCTCTCCATAATAACACAATAGCCTACTATGTTGGTAGTTTATTCAATTTTAACATTATCAGTCTTTTGTCTGACTAATGCTTGTAAATGTGCAACAATGCATATTATTGTAGAGTTAAATATTATGGAGATATACATTTGTATTCCAAAATCTTATTTCCTTCATTATTCTATTAATAAATACACTATTTTATTTTTAAATTTATGTGTATGCTCTCCATTGGTGGTTTTTCTAAATTTCAGTGATTACCAACATTGGATTATGTTGTCAGCTATTTTAGACATGTTGATGGATGCAACTTCAGTTTTGGGAGGCCAAAACATACTCAAGATTTTGTCAATAACTTTATCCAAGTAAAGGATTCTCTTTCCCATCATGTTTAAGGTTACATGAAATGCTTAGACAGATATCCAAATGCTTTCACAAAGGTCATTTCTCACAGTTTTGTAAATCATATTAGTTTATATAAATCATTTTTCCAATACATAGTTAATGGTAATTATCATGGAATGTGGAAATATCCTCTTTGATTCTTTGATATTTTGTAGGTTATGGACTTGCTACCAAAATTACCTCTTCAGTCTCAACTTCTTCGCACAGGTAAACTTTGAAGGGTTATTAATGTGGTAAATCTCCTCTTTGATTCTTTGATATTTTGTAGGTTATGGACTTGCTACCAAAATTACCTCTTCAGTCTCAACTTCTTCGCGTAGGTAAATTTTGAAGGGTTATTAATGTGGTGAAAATTAGTGTGATCAATGTGCATATTTATATAATTGAGGGTGCTTGTTATTGCTCAAAAATCCTTTTTTTCTATTATAGATTTATTATTCAGGAGCTAATGTCAAGATTGACTAGTTATGAATCTCTTGCTGAATTTCTTTGTTTGGATTGTGATCTTGCTCATGCATTTACATGATTATACAATTGGATGCAAAATGTTTGACCATTGCAGGATATTCAAAATGGCTAGGAAGTGTACCTAGTGCACCATCATTTCTACCTTCCATTATAGAGGTTCTGATTAGAGGCATGACTACAACATCAAATGTTTCAACTGCAGCTTCATTGGCATTACAAAATGTTTGCAATGGTACCCCACTAAAACTCTCTTTCAAGAATCTTAAATTTCGTAGTCAGTGTGTTAAAAAGTATCAGGTATTTTATGCCAGCTAGAAAATGTGAATAAAGCCCCTATTGTACAAGCCATTTTCCTATTTTATTACCAAGGCCTATATCGATGCAGCTAGTGTTTCATGGTCTAAGGCTTTGAACTATACTTCTTTTGAGGTCACATATAAAATTTAGGATTCTCATTTCACCTAAGAAGAAGCAACAACTATTCTCAACAATTTTACTTGCAATGTTATCTTTATTGGAATTTATAGATGTGGATGATAATTATGTTTTAATCACATCTCTACTACAATTTTTAAGGGCTTCATTGTGACAACACTTTGTTTGTAACCATGTGATTTCTTGTTGGTATGTAACAACTAACAACCACCTCTTAGTTACTAATATTTTATTTTTCAATTCACCACAAGTACTAAATTAATTGACCAAGCATCTTCCATCTAATTTAGAGGTGCCAACTTCAAAACCTTACCAACCATAGTTGTGGACCTTGTGGCAACAAAGGCAATTACTTAGATACTAACACTCAAATGTGATAAGCTTCCAATGTTAGTGTCATCCCTAGACTAAGATCTAATCCTTGGGGATTAATTTGTGACCTATGTATTTCTTTTTAGCTAAGTTATCAAATTGGGAATGGGAACAGGTATGGGTATGGGTATGGGTATGAGGGTATGAAATGCTGGTACAAAAGAATTTTTTTTGGAGGGTTGGGTATGTTTTTGGTATGTACCTGATTCAAGAAGCTTTTTACACATGATCATTTGACAGCTTGATCCCTATTTGATGTTCTTCAATTAAAAAAATAAATTCTCCCAAGAATAGCCTGGAGTTCCCTCTTGAGGCATTAGGATTCCTTTGCATGCTCGAGCTATAGCACTCTACCTTGGAGGCATTCAAAAGTATCTAGAAAGACGTGCTTTAGACTCAAGCCAAATACCATTTGGGAGAGACAACACAATCTTTTCCTACCCCAAGCTGCCACCTTTGAGAATAAAGAGTGTTTTCAAGAAACCCATTTTGTGCAACTCCTATGATTGTTGAATTCCACAAAACTACATTTCTTGGAGCCATTTATTTTTAAAAAATCATTTAAGCATCTTCACAAATATACTGATGCACATCCTACAATCATTGCATTCCACATTTTTTGTATATAGGTATTGTCTGCTGCATAGAAACCAGCATAGAAAATGAGTTACTTGGATGTTGAACATAATTCATAGGAATGATTCAAACCCCTCTCTCTGCATCTCCTAATGGTTGATCTATGTTGTGTCCATTCAAACAATTGGGGATCTTCTATCTTAGTTTTCCACTTTGTATCAACTTTTCCTGAGTTTCACTTTTTAAGGTAGACCTCAGTTATGCAAAAGCAGAACCATTAGGAAGGGAAGAATGCCTTGGATAATTACATAGAGAAGTTGGGGGAGCCTAGCCTCTTCTATAGTCTTGGCTTCCCATTGGAATGTACATCTTAGTTAAAAAAGAAAATGATTTCTGGTGTTGTGATTCACAAAAAATCAATTGTGCCAGACAAAATTCCTCTTTCCTTGAAGTATTGAGGGGTGTTCATAGCCTGTTCCAAAACTCTCATTTTTGTGCAGGCAAGGAGGATGTTTTCAAAGGTTGTGCCTTGTAGATTCTAGATTTTACACTAGCTGATTGCCTTTGCTTGGAAGTTTCTAAAGCCTTTTCAGCAAATTAGTTCTATGCATATCCTGCAATCATGGTTTTCTATGAGAACACATTTCATTAATGCAATGAGGAATGTCTATACCTTAGCCTATTTTTTAACTCCTTTTATCTTCTACTCTAACTAGTGCATGCCCTCCTCTTCATGTGGTGCCCATGCCTCATTAATGGCATGAAACCCCTCACTCTTGGTTGTCATACTGGTTAATGTGTTTGCAGAATGTTGTTTTGCATGTCCTTCCCCTTTCGTGTCCATTTAATTCCTTTTATTTTTTTTTGTATTTTCCTGCTCCCGGACCATGAGGGGTGTGACATGTTAGAATAGATATTTTGAATATTTATGTAGTTAATGATATCGAGCTTTGTCTTGAATCCCTAATCATTCTTGGGGAGATGATATCTTGCAGGGACAAGTTGGCTAGTTCACTAGAAGGTATTTTTGTGTTTTATCACGAGGCTCTAAGTGGACAAAGTAATTAGAAGTTGTCCAATGATGATGCCTTGCAACTTATTGAAGCCTTGAGGTAGCTTTCTCATTAAACCCAGATACATGAGTTCAACCCAGAAGCTTTTTAATGTACAAAACAAATAAATTTGGACTTGCATATTTGGCTTCCAATCTCTATTTGGATTTGTGTCTTATAATTTGATATTAGAGGTTGTTTTATTGAATGACATCTTTGTTTGATTAACATTTATGTTGAATAAAATTATAGGCACTACTTTGCAAGTCTTGGGAAGTCATGGACACCAAGATATTAGTAATATTCTTGTTGGAGTTGGTTTGCAGGCTCTAAGGTAGTCACTCGCCTTGCTTCTTATACAACCCTTCTTTCCAGTAGGTTTTTGCATTTTTTTTAGCTTATTGCTTAATTTTAGTTTGGGTGAAACAGGGTTAATTTTGGTTGTGCGACATCTTACCTGTTCCTAACATGAAATATATTTAAGTCAAGAGAGCTACTTGACATGCTTTAAAGTTACCATCTGAGCACAGGTGTTGAAATTTCCAAATTTCCTTTGTAAAGGTTAGCTATTTTTCAGTTTCCTATCTTCAGCCATTATCAAGTCCTTATAAGATTTTATGGTACATTTGTGTTTCTTAATATGTTTTTGGAACACATGAAACTATTGGGAGCACATGAAAATTAAAATTTTTGAAATTTTTTCTCTGGGAGGTGTTAGATTGAATATAATATCGTATTCCATGCTTTTATTTGAAAAAGGTAGATCTTCTAAATAATTTTAATTTCTTTAATAGCTATAATCAAACATGTGAAGATACACATTTTTGACAGTAACAATGAATGGTACCTTGCAAGCAACATTCTATGCCTCTAGAATCATGTTTAGGGTTTAGGGTTTAGGGGATTTAGAGACTTGAAATTCTAAAAGGTATATTTACTCTTTAAAGGGTTCTAGCTCAATGGAAGAGCACATGCTTTACAAGTAGGAGGTTGGTGGTTCAATTCCATCCTTCCCTAACATGAATTAGTCAACTATATGTAGTAGTGAAATGACCAAATAAACTACCAAATAAATGACCAAATAAATTACCAAATGACCAAATAAATGACAAAATGACCAAATAAATGACCAAATGACCAAATAAATGACCAAATGACCAAATAAATGACCAAATAAACTACCAAATGATCAAATAAATGACCAAATAAACTACCAAATAAACTACCAAATGATCAAATAAATGACCAAATAAATGACCAAATAAACTACCAAATGAACAAATAAATGACTAAATAAACTACCAAATGTCCAAATAAATGACCAAATCAATGACAAAATAAATGACTAAAATAGTTTAGTCATAAATTTGGTCGCGAGATAAATGACCGACAATAAACTGCCACTGATCACGTGACCAAAATTGTTCATTTATCTATAATTTTTAGTAGTTTATTTGTCATATATTGTTGTTTTTATACTAGTGATACCTCCTAAGAGAGATTAAGATATTCCCTCCACCATTTATAATGATCCTATTGAAATCCAAGAGAAAAGTACCCTCTCTACCTCCATCTCCATATCTCCTCTTACCAACTCCATCTCTATTCCCACCACATCCAATAATACTCTTCTATGTCAAGATCAAAGTATCCTATTACCTCCTTTTCATGATCCTCCATGTCTACCTCAAGCACCTATCATTCCTCCCAATCAATTTCATGATAATAAATCCCCTTAAGCTTCATTTTCTCCTATAAAAGTTGCTCCTATGAAAGCTACTCATGAGCCTATTGGTATAAAGATAAATCTTGAAGATGATATCCTCAACAATGCATCTCAATTCAAAGATGTTGATATACCTTAAATACCTTATATCCTTCCATTTAAACATAAGAACCTACATTCACCATCCTCCAAATCCATTCTTGGTCCCTATATCCAAAAGTTAAAGCCTTCATACCTTTCATTCATATTGGGTCCATATATCCCTCCATCAACCATGCCTACCATTTCTAGCTCGCCATCCACTTACACTATCACATATCAAGATAAAAAAAAGGCACACATACTTGAGTAATTTCCAAGAACTTATCCACATGTACTCTACATATCATTCCTATCCATCCACAATTCCCAAAACCTTTGGAAGTAACTTGGATGTCAAACAAGGAAATCATAAATTCAAGAATCCACATGAGTATAAAGATCAACATGTCCAATATAATTGACATGTGAATACAAAGAAAAATAAAATATCAAAGAGACCATAAAGGTCCATGAAGAAAAAGAAAAAGTCAAAGAAAATGTGGTCTAATAAATCCCTCAATGAAGAAATTCATTCAAAAGCATCACAAAAGAAAGAAAAAATCAACAGTTATGTGGATTCCCAAGTCAATTTTGAAATACTTGCACACAAAAGAAGAATCAAAGTTGACATTCAAGCTTCTGAATGCTTTCACTCCATCTCCTTCCAAATAATTTCCACTTTCCAAGTCTATTTTTGGTTCCTATATCCCAAAATCCACTACCTTAGATCTATTATTCATCTATCATTCACCCTTCAAAGTGTGTGTCGAATTTGATCTTGCCACCATTTCCATCCACCCCTAAACAAACCTTCCAATATACCATCCATTACCCAACACCTAATTGTTATCCTTTCATCCCCCTTATCCAATCACATGAATCCTTAGCCACCATCTTCCTTATCCTCCATATCATTCTCCTTGTTATCACCCTATTAGCATCCTTGGGCATACTTTAAATTATCATGTGCCATTATAGCATATCTTTCAAAAGAGCATTATCCAAAGATCAAGATGCTTGATAAATATTGAAAACTATAAAAAAAAAAGAGAAAAAGAGAAGAGAGAGAGAGAGAGAGAGAGAGAGAGAGAGAGAGAATCAAAAAGAAAAGTAAAGAGAAATAATCCATGCTATTGTGAAAACCACTTATTGTTTCACCTTGGAAAAGTACATGTACACATGGATCAATATCTGTCACCCAATTTTGAATTAATGAGGGGTTAGTAGCACTGATTTGCAATGGGGGAAACCAATGGAATACCTACTAATAACAAAACTATGAATCAATAAAATAATAAGAAATAAGGGAGGTATACAAATGAATGCAAACCAACAATGCTTGAAGATTCTATTGTCTCTCTCTACTCCTAAAACATTGTTTGTGCAATGCTCAATATTGGTGTGGGTAGGATCTATGACTTGGGAGCATTGAGAATATGATATTGAATTGCTTTTATCGCAAGATGGATTGATGCTTGAACCAATCTGACAGACTAATGGTGCACATGAGCTTGAAATCATGGATCCTTCAAACAGTTATGAAGGGTTTGCTATATAGGAATTGAGAATGAGATGAACGGTTGAGATCAATCCTAGAGATAGGAGGATGAATAGTTGAGATCAAAGGGAACTGGAGAAGCCATCAGTAAAATCCACCTCCTCAACTAGGAGAGAGGAGATAGAGTTTGGTTAACTGAAGAGATAATTCTGAGTTATCTTTAGAATTGAAGAGGTGGGTGGAGAAACCCATGTGAACTAAAGAGGTGGGTGGAGTAACCCATGTGATCTCATTAAGAGTTATCTATTTGAACATAATTGAATATTTAATTCATTTTTGTAATTAAAGTTTTCAACATGTGAGATAATTGAATTCTTTTTGTTTTAGAATTACAGTGTTGAATGAAATTAAATTAATTTAATTGGAAGAATTTAATTAGTAAGTTTAAATATTTCAATTTAAACTTTAGGAAACTGACTTTAATTAATTAATTAATGAAGATTAATCAATTAAGGTTAATTAATTAAATAAAATTAATTTTGGGGATTTGATTAGATGATTTGGGGAATGAATTTAGAAGAAAATAGATGATTAATTAATTATTAAAAAATTATTAATTAATAGATGAAAATTACTGTTTTAATGTAAGGTCGCAAGTATGTCCATTTTAGGATGTCTACATTTTCCCCTTTTTGGTGCATTGTGGCTTGTCACAGTGTGTCAAAGATTCTATGTTTTGATCCTGCCCCAGCTTTCCTTGATGATAGCATGTGTATTTATGCCCCCTCAACAAATTTGAGTGAAAATTCACGACGTGAGTGTTAATTTGTTGAAACTACAAATTGGTCATCTGGGTATCTGACTGTTCTTGAAAATTGTTGAATATGCTCCTTATATAGACTATTAAAGTTTACAGGGCCTGGGATGATAAATTTTAGGTCCTGTAGGAATTAGGGTTTTCTAAACCCTTATAAATAGCTTAGAGAGCCATTCATTTGTCACTTTGCACTTTGGAGCTCTGCTAATCTGGTGAGTTTGGTTTATAGTTTTCTTTTCTTTCTATGATTTTATTTGAGCTATGGCAGAACTTCCAGGAGTCATACATGTGTCTGATTAGGTCCAAAATTTTCATCATCTAGCTAGCACAGGACATCCAGTGAGTTGCACTATCCTTGTGTCATTAATTCTTGCATTTATTGCATTTGAAAAAAATGTCTTTTTGAAATTTTTCATTAGTTGTCGTAATAGGCCACGATTTGGCCACAAATGTGGTATAGGTGTCACAATTTCCAATTGAATTTTTCAATTGATAAAGGTGCTACAATTGTTGAGTTTATTACCGCAATTGCTGGGCAAATGCCACAATTTATGTTTGAATGTCGCAATTGGTACAAATGTTCCGCAATTTTCTTAGGATTGCCTCAATTAATATTTTGTTATTTTGTAGCATGCACTTTGTATTTTTCTTAACACTTGTGATCTATCTGATAGTGATGATTTTATTTCTATTATTTTTCAATACATCGGGACTATTCTGCACTGCTGGGAGTCCAGAACTTCTGGGTTAGTATACCATTTCTAGCTCTCTGAGGATGACAGAGATGTTTTGAGACATGTAGGTTTATACTAGATTTTTTATATTCTCGAGATCATGACCAATAGGGGTCTGATCTCTTCTCTCTTAGAGAGATGGAATTTTGATACATGTACATTCTAATTAATGACTGGAGAGTGTACTGTCAGTTTGGAGGATGTCTATTGTATCCTTTAGATTTCCATCCAGGGTGCCCTTGTAGAGTATGAGTGAGGTCCTGATATCACTACTTTGTCTGAGCTCTCTGGTTTTCCCTAGGATCAGCTTGACACATCTGATCCGTATGATATCCCATGGTCTAGGTTTGGCATGGGTTTAGATAGGTTGTTTACTTTATTAGGTAGTCTTATATGTGGGATCTTGTGTCTCGATCATTGCCAGCATGTGTTCTCTATTGATTTTGGTGTCATTCTTCAGGGTATGGTTAGGGATCATACTACATATGCTTTGGGTCCTTGTATGTTGGCCCATATGTACTTTCACATGTTTTATGTGGCTTACCTTGATGGTAAGTCTCTTGGATGTGGAGCCACTCTCCTACACATCTGGGCATGGGAGCATATTGTGGTGTGTAGGCCCATAGGTCCCCATGACCTTCCTCCAGGGAGACCATATGTTTTTATGTATGATGGTGCCATTATTAAGTCCCATATGGGACATTTAATGTACAGGTGGAAGTAGCTTGATATGATGTTGTACTTCACTTGGAGAACTTACAAGGATTTTCCTATGTGGGATGGGGAGGATGTACATCTTCCCTTCTATCGACAGAAGAGGTTCTTGATTGGGTGCGTCAATCGACACATTCACATGATTGATTTCCACAACACCGACAAGATGTTGCGACATTTCGGTGAGAGACAAGATGTCTCTGATTTGTATGCTTATTTTTCTCATCATTTGAGGGACATCACTCTATGGGGTTTTGTTATCTCTATGGATGTTTCTAGGACAAATTTCATGGGCTTGCTTCTTGTTTCTTGGACGTGGTGATTATTCACTGTTGATGCAGGTATATGTTGTGATTTTCCCTTGCTTTGATGATATCTCTCCTTTCCTTCTTTCTTATATGTAGCTATATTTTGAATAGTCTTTTATGCTTATCATCCATATGTTACTGATGATTTGAACTTATTTTATGTGTAGGCACTACTTCATAGTAGGATGCATAGTGGCAGTAGTCTCATATTTTTTCTTTGATCAATGTGTCTCGTCCTGTAGCTGGGACCATTATGATGAGACATTGACAAAGATAGGGAGGAGGGAGAGATGGAGGGAGAGATGGAGGGAGGGATGGTGGGTGGGTTGGAGGTCAAGATGGTGGTAGAGTAGGAGGTCGTGATAAAGGATGAGACAGAGGGAGGGACAGAGGATGGGGTAGAGGTGATGGAGATGATAGAAATGATCCTCAGCCTAGTGGTGCTGGTGGGAGGGTGAGGACCAGGGGTGGGCATGGCATTGACAGTCAGGTTGGGTTGGGTTCCATTTTGGAGGAGGAAGGATTAGAGGAGGAGGCACCATAGTTGGTCAGGAGAGTTCATCCTCACACAGGTGCCACTTTTCTCGAGAGATTCAAGGAGAGGATAGTTGCAGAGGATGTTGAGATTATAGATGTGGATATTGAGGAGGTAGGTTCTAGCTCATCTACTAGGAGAAGTAGTACTAGCAGTAGAACTAGTGGTAGTGAGATTAGTGAGGATTCATGGGTTGTTCAGGGTAGAGGAGATGAGGGTTTGGGGGATAGAGGTGAGGAGGGGATATGGATGTAGCCATGAGTGGGATGGACGTTGATCCATTGGAGATGGAGAGACTTACACAACAAATTTATGATCTTCAGGTGAGGTTGGCTTCCTCTGATGTATGGGCTACAACATTGGAGAGTAGGGTCACAACAGCTGAGGCTAGGGCTACTAGAGTGGAGGCTAGGGATACTGGTATGGATGAGAGGGAGAGATATGCTCAGGCAGATGTGGGAGCCTACTTGGATAGTGTTCACAAACTGTCTTTGATGGATGCCCATGATTGGCTTTGGAGATCAGGTTGGGAGGCTGGGAGAGAGATCAAGTACTAGCACCATCACTATGAGGTGGTTGTTCCTACATCTTAGCAGGTACCTAGTTTTACAGCTTCACATATATCGAGTAGGGCCCAAAGGTCTCAGAGTAGTGTCATTGGAGCTCTTGGTCCATAGTGGAGGTTTGCATAAGATATGCCACCCCCTCATGCACCTGGTGATGAGGGTGGTGCTAGTTCATGTTGAATCTATTCATCTTGCTTATTTTGTATCATGTTGTACCATTTTTATAGTGGTGTATAATTTAATATCTGATTTTGTATCGATCATGTGTCTTGACATACTGATATTTATGACATTTGTATCGATCACCCTCTTTTGTTATGAATTGCGACCATTCTTTGTACTTAGATATTGAGATTTATATGAGATGTAGCTATTGCTTTCTATGTGATGTGCATTGGTTTACTTTGTATATGTATGGTTCTACATGATGATCCTTATATGGTGAAATGCTTATGAAATGTGATTCTATTATGCAGACTGGTGCAGAGCCCTCACTCCAAAAAATCACTGATTCAAGGAAATTCTCAGTCAGGGCATTGCATGAACATAGCACTATATTCATACTCATCTCCACTTAATGAATCATGATGGGTATCATAATCATTTAGGTTGTTATGTAGTTATTAAGTTGATATTAGTCCATTTGTAAAGGCCTAAGGCTCATTGGTGATTCTATAAACCTTGAGTCCTTAGGACCTATGGGACATTTTGGTTTAGAGTAGTTAGGAATGTGTTAGGAAATAGGTTATTATAACTTAAATAAGCTCCTAGGATAGTCTAGAGTCCCTAGGTTCCATTCTATACAAGAATTGTCTAAAACAATAAAAAGTTGCTAAGCAACTTTACAATATATGCTTAAAAGTTGTAATCAGTGGGTTTCAACCGATTACAACTGAATCTCAGATAGTTGATCAGTGAAACACACTTATATAAGTGTTATTCAACCTTCCCAAATAAACAGGTTGATAGATGTAATCAGATTTATTGAAAATCAATAAAATTCCCTGTTTTCTTCTTAAAAAATCACTATTATTTCTATTCTACAGAGGTTGTACGGATTGGAAGTGAAAGATTAATGATTGGAGAAGATACTCTGTTGAACTAACCTTCGAATGCACTTGGTCTGAGGTGTTTTGGAGGTCTGTAGACAAAGTTATCGCGTTTTTCCCTCCTCATACCCAGGAAACCCTAGTTCCAGCAGGGTTTTGGGCAAATGGAGTTGTAGCTCGTGACTATACCATCCATTTTGTACAAAACCCAATGAAAATTAAAGCTCTTGGGATGTACTTTAATATTCTAGAAGCAATAGGACAGAATGTAAAGGGAATGAATTATGCTTGCAAGCCCTAGGCCAAATATCATGATGTATTTGGTCCTGAATTATAGGAATTTGAGTAATCAGTGTTAGATATGCACAAATTGAGTAATCCAAAGGTGGATTAGGCTCAGATAACATTGAACAGATCCAAAGACCTACCTTCCATCTATGCACCCATTTCATTGGTCCTCCTTTGTAAACCAAGCCTATTAGGGCCCTATTAGGTCTGTGTACCTTGGAGGATTCTTGGAGT
>MU223123.1:2843681-2866230 GCA_018584345.1 Thuja plicata | reverse complement strand
GTCATGACAGCATCTTTGTAGTTGTGGACAGGTTTTCAAAGATGGCTCACTTTCTTCCTTGCAGAACAACACATGATGCTTCACATATAGCTGGCTTATTTTTCAAGGAAATAGTAAGATTACATGGATTACCTATGTCCATAGTATCAGATAGAGACCCAAAATTTTTAGGACATTTTTGGAGGACATTGTGGAAGAAACTAGGCACCAATGTGAACTTTTCATCTGCCTACTACCCACAATCAGATGGGCAAATAGAGGTCATAAACAGGTCCCTAGGTAACCTATTAAGGTGCCTCACACAACAATATGGAGCAGCATGGGATACAGTCCTGTCACAGGAAGAATACTCCTACAATGATTCATTAAACCGAAGTACTAGCCTGACTCCCTTCCAAATTGTCTATGGCAGTCACCCAAGGAGAGTTCTAGAACTTAGAAACATCAAGGACATGGATAGGAAGAGTGCACAGGAAAAGGACTTTGCCCAAGTCATGAAAGACATTCAGGAGTAGGTAAAGGACATACTTCAACAGTCATCAGCAAAATACAAAGAACATGCAGACCGAAAGAGAAGAGACTTGCAATTTCATGTAGGTGACTTGGTCATGATACACCTTAAGAAGGAGAGGCTGCCAAAGGGTAAATACACCAAACTTATGATGAAGAAAGCAGGCCCATTCAAAATCCTTAAGAAGTGTGGGAACAATGCATACAAGATTGACCTTCCACCGAACATAGGACTTTCTCCAATATTTAATGTGTCTGATATTTATGCTTATGAGTCTCCTACTGATGATTTTGATACAGGAATAGGTTAGGCAGATGTGTCTCAGTTACCACAGAGCATCAAACCTTAGATAGAATGCATACTAGACAAGAGGGTCTCCAAACAAACTAGGAGGGGTACTTACTACTCCTACCTTGTCAAGTGGAAAGATACACCAAATGAAGATGCAACATGGATGAGCCAAGTAGACATTGAAAAGGTAGGATACAACCTTGATGAAATCCCAACTCAAGGGACTTGAGTTCTTTTGAGGTGGGTATTATGGTGCAGAGCCCTCACTCCAACAAATCACTGATTCAAGGCAATTCTCAGTCAGGGCATTGCATGAGCATAGCACTATATTCATAGTCATCTCCACTTAATGAATCATGTTGGTGATCATAATCATTTAGGTTGTTATGTAGTTATTAAGTTGATATTAGTCCATTTGTAAAGGCCTAAGGCCCATTGGTGATTCTATAAACCTTGAGTCCTTAGGACCTATGGGACATTTTGGCTTAGAGTAGTTAGGAATGTGTTAGGAAATAGGTTATTATACCTTAAATAAGGTCCTAGGATCGTCTAGAGTCCCTAGGTTCCATTCTATACAAGAATTGTCTAAAACAATAAAAAGTTGCTAAGCAACTTTACAATATATGCTTAAAAGTTGTAATTAGTGGGTTTCAACCAATTACAACTGAATCTCAGATAGTTGATTGGTGAAACACACTTATATAAGTGTTATTCAACCTTCCCAAATAAACAGGTTGATAGATGTAATCAGATTTATTGAAAATCAATAAAATTCCATGTTTTCTTCTTAAAAAATCACTATTATTTTGATTCTACAGAGGCTGTACGGATTGGAAGTGAAAGATTAATGATTGGAGAAGATACTCTGTTGAACTAGCCTTCGAATTCACTTGGTCTGAGGTGTTTTGGAGGTCTGTAGACAAAGTTATCACATTTTTCCCTCCTCATACCCAGGAAACCCTAGTTCCAGCAGGGTTTTGGGCAAATGGAGTTGTAGCTCACGACTATACCATCCATTTTGCACAAAACCCAATGAAAATGAAAGCTCTGGAGGTGTACTTTAATATTCTATAAGCAATAGGACAGAATGTAAAGGGAATGAATTATGCTTGCAATCCCTAGGCCAAATATCATGATGTATTTGGTCCTGAATTATAAGAATTTGAGTAACCAGTGTTAGATATGCACAAATTGAGTAATCCAAAGGTGGATTAGGTGTTCTCAGATAACATTGAACAGATCCAAAGACCTACCTTCCATCTATGCACCCATTTCATTGGTCCTCCTTTGTAAACCAAGCCTATTAGGGCCCTATTAGGTCTGTGTACCTTGGAGGATTCTTGGAGTGCTGGAGTAGATTAGAAGTTGGTCTTGTGGGGCAGTGTTTGGGTTGATAAAAAACTTCATATTACATGATTTTATTTTGTTTTGGGTGTGGGGTTGTGTCTGATATCCCAATTTTGTCAAATCTGGCCTTGTAGCCCTGTTTTGGGAAGTGACTAGTAAACATAGTGAAAAGTGTGTTTTTGGACTCAGTGACTGTTCTAAGGATTTTGAAAGGGGTATAAACATCAGAGAAAAGTTTTGAGGCACTCTAAGGAGTCCTATTGAAATTTTTAGTCTTTTGGAGCATTAGACCTCAAAGGTCTAAGAGGATCAAACCTTCCACTGTTGCACTCTGCATCACAGACTCTTACATGTATGATTTTTTCCTATGATACTGACATATGTATGCAGGATGGTGCTTTATGATATGTATGTTTATATGAGATGTTTATGGATGCATTTTATTATGATTACTATTTATACAAATGCTAATTTTTCTTCATTTTTTGATGCACAGAAATGGATGAATGTAATCTACTATGCACAAAATATCTGAGTAATGCATGTGTTAGTTAGAAGAAAGTTAGTGGGAAATTTTTTCTTAGGATCGATTGATAGATATGAATTGATAGAAGGATGGTTGATGATTGATAGATATGAATTGATAGGATGGATGGGTGACCCAAGTCACTATTGTGTTTCCAATTACGTTCATCATTTCATCTTTTTAGAAATTCTAAAGAGCATCTAATGCACCCTGATATTGCTTGTCTGGATACTGCTATGACCTCTTGATAACCAGAAGGAGTAGAGAGATTGAATAGAAAGATAATTTAGTGCACTCAGATATTGACCATCTGGATACAACTATATTCCCTATTTTTGAAAAGAAAGAGATCCAATTGCACCCAGATATTGACCATCTGGATACCACTATGATATCTAAATTTGAAAAGAAATAGAGCCAAAAGAACCCAGATATTGACCATCTATATACTAGTTTTCTCTCTGAACAATCCAAAAGAGAAATAAAATCAAGATAGAAATCCAATGCACCCAAATCTCAGACCATTTGGATACCGCTATGATCTCTTGAAAAGGAAATTAAAACCAAGATATAAATCCAATGCACCTAGATCTCAGACCACCTGGACACTGCTATGATTCTATTGGTAATAAACAAGTAGATAACTAAAAAGGTTTGTCCACTTCTTTCCCAGGGTTAAGCTCAGATCGTGGAACTGCGTGGCTGCCAGATAAGTGATAGCGCCTACCACATTTATCCTAAATCATCATTGCCCTGGAACTGAAATGAAACATTCCACAAACAAAAATCAAAGAAAAATAAGTCATGATTCATCATAGATACTCTCCTCATGTGGTGGATCCTAGAGTAGCATAAGATCATAATCACAAAATATAGACTAACATCTGACTGACAAATGACCTAGTCAACAGTTGTTTGTTCCTTGATTCATCTTGATTCTCTTGTTTGGCTCAATTCCTGATTGGCATCATTGTGTCTGGTTTTAGTAAGAGATGACTGATATAAGACTAATTTGTCTATTTTTGAGTGTATCCATCACTGTGGAGGAAAATTGATTTGATTGATTTGATTGATTGAATTTGATCATTTTGGATAGCTGATAAAGCTTTGTCAGATGGGCCCAATGTTGATTCACAAAGCTTATGGTTTTGACATTGACTAATTTACTTGGTCACCAGTTTTCTCACTGATAGGTTAAATAGCTAATAAAGTTGTGTCATATGGGCCCAATGCTGATTCACAAAGCTCAGGGTTTTGACATTGATTGACTTGGCTTGATCACCCTTTTCTTTGTTGATAACCGAGTTGGCTTTATTACTTGAGATTTTGCAAATTTTTTTATTGTTTTTTATGAAGAGTGATTTTTCGAGGACATTTTGATCTTTTAAAGGATTTTTGATGAGTTTTTTCAGATTCTTTTAGGGATTTTTTATGACATTTAGAATTGCCCCCTAGTCTGGTGGACCAGTACTAATTATTGGTGCTCAAAGGGGATTGTGCTTCAGGAAATAGTTTGTGTAGTCATTCTTGAATGCAAATTTTTCTCAAGCTTTGATCTTTGTCCTTGATGGTGAAGTTGGATTTGAACACCTGGCACCTATTTTCTAAGTTTTCATGAAGGTACCTACTCAATAGCGCCCATTTTCCAGGTATTCACTGAGAGAGTGATTATGTTTCTCTTTACTTTTTTGCTTTCTTTTTTGATTTTTTTTGTTTGTTTTTTTGTTGTCACCAAGGCGCCTATTTGCCAGCTTTTCACCAAGGTAACCTTTTGTATTTTTATGATTTTTTTAGTATTTTCTGGATATGTAGATAGGTACCTTATCCATTGAGACCTCAAGCATAGAACCTCTTGAGGTGCATGATGTTTATGTATCCTGGGAGTTGATCTCCTTCTGGTGTTGCCAGTTGGTATGCCCCATTATTGGTAGATGTGACAATGACATAAAGTCCTTGCTATAACACACCAAAATTGGAATATTGCAACCCTAACCAATTTTTTTGCATTTGTCACTCTTCTAGATCATCAAAGTCTTATTGTACTAGGCAAATTCTAAGTTTTAACTGACTCTACTCGACCTAAGTGTCAAATGTAGAAAATCCTAAATCTACATTAATCATACATTATATTTAATTCCTAAATATTTATTGCCTAAACAAACCTTATGATCGAATTAATTTAATTATAAAGCCTTAGCACTTTAATTAAATTAAATTCACCCTCTTTAGCTAAAACACATGAAAAGGAATTAAATGATATTTAATTATTAAATAAATATCATCATTTTCAATAATTGAGTTTAATTATTCAGATAATTGAGAAAAAAAGCAATTCTGAGGTCATATTTATTTAATTAATTAAATATTGTCAACAAAATCTTCTCTTCAGTTCAGAATTGGAAACTTCTCTTTAATTATGCTTTAAAATCAAAGAAAGAAAATAGTTAAAATCAAATAAAATAGTTAAATAAAAAGAAAAAAGAATTAAATCAAAGAAAGTAAACAGTTAAAACAAAGAGAAAACAATTTATTGTATTCTTTTAAAGAAAGCTTTCAAATCTTAACTGGCTTTTCTATCTATTTTATTTCAAAAGGGAAAGTTTCTATTCTAATCACCTCTAAGTCTATAAAATAACTCTCATCTCTCATTCAAAACCCTTCTTAAATTTCTACTCGTATGCATTGTTAGAATACTAAATTGTTGCTACATTCTTAGTTCATAATTTCATATATAATAATCTCATTTTGCAATAGATTAATTTCAATTTCTAGAATAATTGCATTGAAATCATGTCTTAGACTAAGTTTGCATCTTTCAATTCTTAGAATAACTTTACATTACATTGCATTCATGGAGAGAAATCCTTCATTCCTAGATTGGTCTATGGTTGTGAGACTCTCATTCTGAGAGCTATTTTGAAAACCCTGTCTGGATAGAAGGCAACAGGTCAAATCATGTAGGCAAACAAGATGAATAATCTCATATTCAATCTTGTGTGTATCTTGTGAAGAAGGACTATGTTGAAGTGTATGGTGAGTTAACAAGGCCAAATTTACCACATACATTTCTGGCACCCACCGTGGGGTAGGTACATTCTATTCTGGCCGCATTTCATTTCATTTTTTTCATATTTTTTGCATTCTATCCATACTTCCATACTGCTCTATTCTAATTTTGCGTGAACTTTCTGAGTGTCTCGCTTGAACTTTCTAGTTCTTTGCGTGGCTCTCTACACTTCTTCGTGCGATCTAGTATACATTATCATGCAAAATTACACACCAAAGCTTTCATTTCATATTTTCTTGTCTCGGTTTTCTAACCATCTACTATTTTCTGACATCTGTGTTTCTCTAATTTTATATTTTGAAATAGCTTAATAGTGGTTTGCAGGACGCTGAGATAAAGAAAAGCCATTATAAACTTCTAGCGTGTTCACTGTAGGATGTCGATATGAAGAAAGACATTAAAAACTACTAATGGGTTTATTTTAGGATGTTTGTTGAAGACCTTACGTGTTTTCACAAATTCTTATGTCTTTTTTTAGTAGTTAAAACACACTTTGGTTGGTGCTTAAAATGAATCATTGTCTTGCATGATTGAAGTTTTTTTTTATATTGTAATCCTAAGAACTACATGAACATATCCTCTCCCCTCACCTTTATGGATCTTGGGTGTAAGATAAATTCATGTGATTCTTCTAGAGTGGCTACCTCTTGAGAGCTTTAGCAGAGCTGGTGAGAGTGGATGCCCAACTGGTAACAGGCTAAATCCAAGCCCTTCCAAACCAGTATACAAAAAATTCTATTGTGATTAATGTCACAAGAGATAGGTGTGAATTCCTTGTGGCAACCAAAATCTCCTCTAGTACCCTAGTGGTGTGTTAAAGTCCCTACATTGTTAAGGTGAAAGCCTTGCTTTGAAAGGATTGGGAGAGCCCCCTTAATTGGGAAAATGACTTGATCACAACCACCTAAATGGATGTCCTTACTACAAAATGTTGTTCTAGTTTCTAAAAACCCTCTATTTGTTGGCGCGGAAGGTCAGAGACTAACTAAGATGCCCCACACTCTTACGGCTCTTAGTAGAGACAGCAACCCTTTGGGAAGCAATTCCTTTGGGGTTCAAATCTTGGTGTGCCTAAGAAGTGAGTGCACATGTAAGGAGGAGCCCGTGCCTCCAAGCTTCTAAGTTGTCTGCTAAGAGTAGGCATAGCTGAACTTTGGTTGAAATGGGGATTCAACAAATACTATCCTGGCTATCCTAGGATTGTGATTTTCTTGCTCTAGTACTACAAACATTATGCTTAATGTGTTTTTCATGGGTGCATCATTTGAACAATTGAAACTATCATCAAAACACACAAACTATCCATCTTGAACATGTCCAAAATAATCTGTAACTCAAACTATCTGTCAGAAAATAGCATGATTTTATCTTGGGAAATGCAAACTGGTCTCAACTATCTGATTCTATAAACGTTCCTTTTTCAACATTTGCATAGCTTAGTGTGACATTTCCCAATCTTCACATCATTCCCTAAGAATCTTCATGCGATATGCAGTAAACTATCACACAACATTTGGCAATAGTACTGCTATTCTGTCATTTTTCTTCACCAGTCTGGTATCATTCTTCATACAATACTACAAAGTTATGTGCATGTTGGTGAGAATCTTTGCGTGAAAGAGCATTTCTTCATGCAAATATGGATTCTTTTGTCCAAAACAACAAGCTAATTTCTGTCACTCAGGTGTACTTTTGTCAAATCTGGTCTCTGATATGGATCTATTTTTCTGCCCTACATTTTCACATAGTCTGAAACTTGGTTTCTTGGGTTGAGAATTATGTGATTCTTTCTTAAAATAGTCTGGTCTCATGTCCTTTTTGGTCTCTTTCACCTGTGTCGTCATGCCTTGTGTTGCAATAGTCATCTCTTGGCTTTTCTAGCCTCATCTCTGATGATTTTCACCAAGGATACTTCACCTTTTGGCATGTTCTATGCAATTACTTTGAGATAGTTTCAAGTTTGGTCCTAGTTCACATCCCTTGTTCAAACTTTGTCTATGACTATCACAACTCAAAGTGGCAAAACATTTCCTTTAATCAATCAAGATGAATCTTTACTTTCCACACCATTATTGGCTACATCTAGTGAGGAATCATCTCGATCTCCTTCCCCGGTACATCAACCTTTCATCAAATAGTCATTTCCAGTGGATTTTAGTCAGGTTCAAAATCCTTTATTTTGAGAAGACCCAAATTCAGAGAACACTCAATCTTTTCACACCGAGTCTTTACACCTTGAATCCTTGCATTTTGGTAAGATGGAAGATCATAACCAATCAGGTGGTGAGGTTAGCAGAACTGACCTCTTTAGAACTTGGGGTAAGTCCCATTCTCAAGACCCCCCTAATGATGTAGAAGTAGAAATAACTCAAGAATAGATTGCACAAGCTCATGCTAAAAAGATTTCTATAGAATGATGGGAGTTCTCCTAGCTGAGGAGAAAGAGAAATACATTCTTGAACTAGCCAATCAAGGGGCTAAGTTACCTTCCAATTATGATGTAGAAACACTTGTTGAGAAAGAGGAAGAAACTAAAAATTCTCATTTGCGAAAAGAAATGCAAACTATGCAAGAGAAACTCTCTCAACTCTTGAAAGAGAAAGACAAACATGTTACACACTTCACACTGGAAAGCATCTGTCCTTTCTGATTTGACAAGATCTTTACATGCCTCCTTTTCCCAAAGGAGTTGAACTTCCTAAATATGATAAATACTTGGGTGCATCTGACCCTCAAGACTATTTGAGAGATTTTGGTGCTCTCTCCATGGAATTCATACATGACACAACCTATCTCATGTGTCTTTTCCCATGTAGTTTGGGAGGGTCAGCTATGGAATAGTTTTCTAGACTACCAACTGGCATCAAAACTTTTGACAAAATTGCCAATTTATTTCTACAACACTATTCTCACAACATCCAACATCTGGTTCATATCTGAGATATTTGCAACTTGAAATAAAATCATGGGGAATCCTTCTTGGCATTTCTCCAAAGATGGAGACAACTTTATACACGATATTCTCGCAAGATACCTGAATCTAAAAAGTTGGACATCTTTCTCGATAATCTTCTCCCCAAATTTGGGTATCAAGTACAGCTACAAGCTCCTCTAACCTTTGATGACATGATTAAATAAGTTGTAAGAATCAAGACATTTATGATCAAGAAAGGAGAATTGACCTTACAAAAGGAAAATAAACAAGGGTCTTCCTCCTCAAGCAAAGATAAACCCAAATTTCCCAACAAGAACCAAAATGCTGTAAATGATGGAGTTGTAGAAAATGTGACTCCTAAGACTTCCAAGGCTGCCTTTAATCTCACTACCATGATGCAAGTGGCCAAAGCCACTAAACAGGCTACGACAGATTCCAAACCAAGTACTTCACAATTTTCTGGACCTTGGGCTCCTAGGCCCAAGTGTGAATTCACTCCTTTAGGAGAACCTCTTGAGGCAGTTTACAAGACTCTTGTGGACAACCATTTACTCACTCTACTAGATAATTCATGACCTTATGATCCACAACCAAGACCTTCTTGGTGGAATGAATCCTCTTATTGTGATTTTCACAAAAAAAAAGTTCATAAACTGGCTACTTGTCTTGAATTGTGGCATAAAATTCAGGATCTCATTGATAGTGAGGTTATTGCTGTGGGAGGTCACAACAAAAATTCTTATCACCAAGCTTTCAAAGATCCATTTCCTCCCCATGGAAAAGGTGAATCATCTAAAGGCAAAAATACTGATGCTAAGGTCAACTATACATACACCAATAACGACAATGTCATTAATATGGTTGAACCTGTTGATGTTGAATATTGTAATGTCATCATTCTCAAGGGAAGGGAAGATACTTCCAAGTCCAAAAAACCTTTCATTTTGTGAGGTTCTACACCTCAGTCTTCTGAACAGGAGCAGTCTCAAGTCAGTGCTAACATTGTTACTCGATCTCACGCTAAGATCATCCTTAAAGGCCCTGAGCCTTCTATATCTACATCAACTCAACCTTTAGACAAAGCTAAGGTTGACTCTACCAATAAGAATCCAAAAGTGGGTTCCTCATCTAATGCTACCAATTACAGCATTCTTGATCAATTGCAATGTACTAATGCTCAAATAACTATTTTTGAGCTCCTAAAAATCTCCCCTGCTCATAGGGAAATCCTAGACAAAGCCTTCACCAAGGCAAATGTCCCAAAAGATCTTAATCTCGACTAGTTTCAATCCATGGTAGGTCTCTTGACCTCCTCACATTACTTGTCTTTCTTTGAGGAAGATGACCATTCTTTGAGTCACCCGCATAATAACCCTTTGCACATTGAAGTCATGATAGGTCCAAAGTGTGTTTGTCATGTTCTCATAGATAATGACACTGGCCTCAATACTTGCTCTGCTAGTTTCCTTACTGAGTTAGGATATGGAAAAGATTGCATTGATGATCACAAAAATATTACTATTATGGCCTATGATGAGGAAGAATGTAAATCCAAAGGGCTAGTTGTGTTGCCAATCAGAGTTGGTCCTGTTGAACGTGATGTTATTTGCCAAGTGTTTGACATCCCTTTGGCATACAATATTCTATTAGGAAGTACATGGATCCATGAAATGTAGGTTGTCCCTTCCACATACCATCAGTGCATTAAGTTCCCATTCTAAGGATCTAAAGTGACTATACCCGCTAACACACGCTATGATTACAATTCCCTCACAAAATCTGCTGACATCTTTGTGCCTACCAATAGAGAATCTATTGAATTCCTTGAGAATAAATTAAAATAAATGGAAAAGAGTTTGACACTCAAAGAAACTAATATGGGAGGATATCAGATTGAACCTGTGATATCTATTAAATCTTTGCCTTTGTCTCCACATTCTTTTGGGATACCCTCTAAGAGCACTAAACCTTCTACGGTTCCTCCTCCAACAAAGTATGGTGGTACCTTTGTACAAGACACAGTACCATTAGAAGAAGAAGAAGCTAAAAATAGAGCTATCAAAGCTTGGATCTATAAAGGAGAAGACAATTCTGAACAAACCACTCCTCCTTATGACATAAAACCTTAAAAATATGGCAAAGGTTTATCTATTATGCAACGTTTTGGCTATAAAGGAAATGATCCCATAGGTGTGAATCATAAGGGATTGATTGCACCACTTGAAGCTATTGGTCACAGAACACGTGACTCTATAGGTATAGGCTTCCAAAAACTCACATTTCAGCTGGGAATAAACAAGTTTGTACCTCAAGAGAATAAATAACCAACACTTGAAGAAACATCTAAAATTGTAGAATCTGAAGACAAATCTGATGAGGATAGTTTTCCTTATCCTATTCCTCCAGACCTAGTGGCATTCTTTGCTAAGCTAGATAACTTTATAATGCATGTTAGTATAGTAGACACTAATAGAAATTCTGATACCACCACTTCCTTTGCTCTATTGACTTATCAGGAGTGGAAAGAAATATATACTCTAAATCCAAGTCACCAGGGTGATTAATACATACCACCACACTTTCAAGAATAGTTTGACCAAGAATTCTAGTCACTTCTCATTACACAAGAGGCAGCTGATTCTACAAACACTAATGAGGTACCTAGGTCAAAAGGTGCTCATTTGACCATAGCAGAGGTTCTAGGTAGAACTCATCCCAACTAGGGACAAAGGGTTGATTTCACTCATGTTCTTGACATGACACCTAATGATGAAATAGACTCCCATGAATATGAGTTCGACAGCTTATCATATGCCACCTTTGATAGAGATATAGATATAGCTAACGCACATGAAAACCTTCTTGAAGTAGGTGAAGGGTCTAGTGTCAGGTTAAATGAGTCTGACTCCCTAGATGTCAACATGTCATCTACTACAGTCACTAGGAATCAAAGGAATTCAACTATACTTCTGGATAAGATTTCTTTTGGTCTCAACCTGCTTGTCCATGGTTTTGATGATTATACCATGAACGCACTTAAACCCATCATGTCTCTTTCACTTCACCATCCTGAGCTTATAGACTGGAACTCTACCTCCCCATCTAATGAAGTCCTTATATTTTAGAATGATTACGCTCTTGCCTATTACCTATATGTTGTCAAACCTGTAATGTCTTCCACTACCAAGGCAAGTGTCAACATGACTAAGGCTGACATCAAGTATCTTAGTCACAAAATCAAAAGAAGAAAAAATAGGCATTCTAATGGTGAAAACCACATTGTGGCAGTATCAAAGCCTAAAACAGTCAAAATAAAAGACATATCCAAGGGTCAAAACCTCTCTGAGGCACCCGAGGATGAGATACTTGATGCACTTCCAAGTCATTTTCAGGAGACATCATCTGTGCTTATTGAACCAGCTCAACCTATCAACATGGGTATAGAGGAAAAAACTCAGATCATCCACTTGGCATAATCACTATCAGAGGCAGAAAGAGAGGAATTCACTACATTCTTCAGAAGCAAAAAGATAAACTTTTCATGGAAATATTCAGACATGCCAGGATTAGACCCTAATCTAATCACACATCATTTGTCCATTGCACTAGGTGTCAAGCCTATGAAGTAGAAGCTTCACAAAATGCATCCACATGTGGCTCTACTTGTCAAAGCTGAATTAGAGAAACTTCTTAAGGAAGTGTTTATCAGAGTAATTGATTATGCAGATTGGATCTCTAATATTGTTCCAGTATCAAAACATGATAAATCTATAAGAGTCTACACAGACTTTAGAGACTTGAATGTGGCATGTCCTAAGGATGATTTTCCATTTTCTAACATTGATATGATCATAGATATGACAACAGGGTATGAAATGTACTCACTAACGAAAGGTTTCTTTGGCTATAACCAGATAAAAATTGTGCTAGAGGACCAAGAGAAAACTTCTTTCACATGTGCCTGGGGCACCTTCTGTTGGAATGTCATGCCCTTTGGACTCAAAAATGTGGGTGCTACATATTAGAGAGCTGTCACCACCATATTTCATGACATGGTGCATAAAACAATGGAATATTATGTGGATGACACTTTAGCTAAGAACATGCACCCAAAGAAGCATCTTGCAGATCTAGGTCCTATACTAGATTGTATGGAACAGTTCAGTCTGAGGCTCAATCCTAAGAAATGTGAATTTGGCATAACATCTGGAAAATTTATTGGCTATATCATCTCTACCAAAGGCATTGAAGTGGATCCTACAAAAATACAAGCTATCATGGAAATGCTGCCACCAAAAAATATCAGACAAATGAGAGGACTTCAAGGCCGACTGCAGTCTATATGGCATTTTATCTCTCAACTGGCAGACAAGTCACAATCATTTACCAAGACTTTACACAAGGGTGTGGCTTATCAGTGGAACAAAGATTGTGATGAAGGGTTCACACAAATCAAACAACATCTTGCAAACCGGCCAATCTTGATGCCTTCTATTCATGGGAAGCCACTTATACTTTACATTTCTGCTATGGATACATCATTGGGTATCCTATTGGCTCAAGAAGATCAACACAAAAAAGAAAGGGCTATCTACTACATTAGTCAAACTCTGGTTTCATATGAAACAAAATATTCAACTATAGAGAAAGCTTGTCTTGTAGTGGTATTTGCTTCACCAAAACTATGACATTATATGCTGGCTCATACTACACGTCTAATTACTAAAATTGACCCTCTAAAATATTTTCTCAGTAAAGCTACCCTCATAGGTAGACTAGCTAAATGGGTCATGCTTCTTAGTGAAGTTGATATTGAATATGTCAAAAGAAAGGCCATTAAGGGACATGAAATAGAAGATCAGTTGGCAGAAGCACCTCTAGTAGATCATCAACCATTGCACATTGAATTTCTAGATGAGTCCATAATACTTTTCACACATTGATCATGGACTATGTTTTTTGATGGTTCATTTACCCAATAGGGGTCAGGTGTTGGGATACTGTTCATTACACCTCAAAGATACTCTTTACCAAAAGCATATAAGATGTTGTTTCCTTGTACAAACAAAATTGTTGCATACGAAGCCTTAATCAATGGTATGAAGATCACTCTAGAGTGGCGAGTAGATGAACTCAATGTTCTTGGAGATTCACAGTTAGTCATCAATCAAGAAAATGATATCTATCAGACAAGGGATGACAAATTGGTGCCTTACAAATGGTTGGATTTTGACCTCAAAAAGTATTTTACTCACATCACATTTCAACAAGTTCCAAGGGTAGATAATAAAGTAGCAAATGCCATGGCTACTCTTGCCTCCATGCTACAGATGCCTGAAAATGATTTTCAACATGAATTCCTAGTGGAGATGTTATGCTACCTAGCCTATGATTCCCTTGATTCCCGAATGATCTATTCTGTCATTGGACATGACTCATCTCGCTACCATCATATCTTTTCCTACCTTCATGACCAGATTGTTCTAGACACTTACACCCAGAATGAGAAATGTCACTTAATCCATAGTGCTTCATGGTTTGTCATCATAGCTAATGACTTGTACAAACATGGTCTAGACAGTACCCTCCTTAGGTGTTTAGAACCCTACAAGTCCAAATGTGCATTATTAGAGGTGCATGAAGGCATTTGTGGGTCTCACTCTAATGGCCTGACATTGGCCTGTAAACTTATTAGAGCTGGTTACTATTGGCCAAATATGGAAAAGGAAGCTACATAGTTTGCTAAGTCTTGCAAACAATGTCAACTACATGGTAATCTGATTCATGCTCCAGCAAAGGAGCTTATTCCCTTCATTACTTTCTATCCATTTAAACAATGGGCCTTTGACTTGGTGGGTCAAATTTATCCCTCATCCTCAAATGGACATAAGTTCATAATTACAGCTACAGACTATTTTACCAAGTGGGTGGAAGCAGTCCCTCTCATTGTTGCCAATGGAAAAATAGTAGCTATGTTCATTCTCAACTACAACATCTGCAGGCATGGTGTACCCTCAACAATAATCACTAATAATGGGGGACAATTCAAAAACAAGGATTTGATAGAGCTATGCTCTAAGTTTAAAATTATTCAACATTGGTCTTCCATCTATTATCCTTAGGGTAATGGACAGGCAGAAGCATCCAACAAAACAAACCTTAAAATCTTGCATCACACAGTGCATAAATTTGGATGAGATTGACACCTCTGGATCAATCCAGCTCTTTGGGCATATAGGACGAGTATAAGAACACCAATAGGGGCTACACCCTATGCTTTGGTTTATGGAGTAGATGATGTGTTACCAATTGAGTTTGAGATTCCTTCTTTGCAAGTCTCTCTGGAAGGCCTCATTACTAATGAAGCTAATAGAATATCTCGACTACAAGAGTTAGAATTACTTGATGAATGTTGCCAAGTGGCGTACAACCACCTTTGAGTATACCAAAAAAGGATGTCCAATAGCTATAACAAGAAGGTTAGACCAAGGGTTTTCCAAGCGAGTGACCTCGTTCTAAGGGAGAACCCCAAGAATCAACAACATCAGATCCAGAAAGGGAAGTTTGAACCAAACTGGCTTGGTTTGTATATTGTTACTGCAATTTTTGGGTCTGGTACCTATCAACTTTCTACTACTAAAGGAGAACAACTCAAAGATCCCATCAACACTCTTCATCTGAAGTGGTTCTACAGCTCAGACATCTTCAACATGCTCATGTATATACTAAAGTCCTGAAAAAATTCTAAAAATCTGAAAAAGTCCTAAAAAAATGATCATCTTAGTGAAAACCTAGTGATATGCGCATTGATGTATCTCCAAAAAAATCTTATATTCTAAAAATACAAAAAAATTAAAAAATTAAAAAATACAAAAAAAAAAAGAGAGAAAAAAGAAAAAAGGTGCCATTGATGAAAACCTAGCAAACATGCATCATGGTAGCAAAAAAAGAATTTATGCCAAGAAGGTGAAAACCTTGTAAACAGGCGCCTCTTGTTCCACAATGCTATATCTATTGCAGTACCACTTGGCTTTATGCATTTTCTTTCCTACATTTCTACTTTCATGCTTTCCTGCTTACATTTGCTTTCATTTCCTGTCAAGACACCAACTCACATGGATTGAAACTATTCATACTCTCAGGGAAACCCTCCTAGTCTTGGGGGCATTGTCTTATTACTTTTTGGATATACTTTGTGACAATCACTAGTGGTTCTTATTGCGTCTACCTACTGTCACTTAACTTATACCGAGTTCTCTCTTCTTGAGAATCTCCCTAACATTAGTCACCAGTGGTTCTCACTACATCTGCCTACTGATGTCTAGCTAGTCCTACGATCTCTTCACTTGAGCATCTCTCTCACGTCAGTCACTAGTGGTTCATACTACATCCACCTACTGTCATTGTTCTATTAAGAGTGCTCACATCCATTATAGTTGGAGTTATACTTAATGCTCTATCTATCAATACTCAGTCTTAACAATTCTTTGCTTTTGTTTGTACATAGATTTTGGTCATTTTTGTGACACTCTGGTTCCTTTGTGAACCCTTCTAACTTGACACTGGTTCAACACCATACGCCTGGGGGAAACCAAACCTAGGTTTTCCTCGCAACATACATCAAGTCAGTCATTGTTACTTGGGGGCATCGGTCCCCCATCTGATCACATAGGTTTACACCTGATTCAGTAGTCTTGTCACTTCTCAAGGACAACTCGATACTGACACAAACTGGTGTTTTCAACACCGCCATAAATAGTGTTTTTTAAAACTATCTTTAGAGACATCTTTATTTTTTAATACACATCAGATATCTCAAACGTAAACATCTATCGATAACAATCAAACACAATGCACTCACAAGCACAACTATGTTTTTTTTAACACCTCTAACATGAACATATTCAAAAACTTTGAAACTGTCTGAGCTATGCTTGAATCTTTCTTTGTATGCTGTCTATTCTCATGGATTTCATTGATATTTTCTTTGTCTACTACTTGTTGGTGTAGTCCCGATGATCCAGCAATGTCAAATAAATAAGGTGTATGTGATAAGAGCTCTTGCACTAAAGTAGAACAACCTCACATCCCTCAATCTTGTTTATTTGTATGCCATGGTGAGGTCGGTACTATCTCCTTGCTTGTTATTTCTCTTGTTTGTTATTGCTCTATTTTTTTATGCATGACTGCACTCATGGTTATCTTGGCTTTGAATGCCTCAATACTAGTGTACTCTTGCAACATTAACTGGAAACAATTTTCAGGTCATCTTGGCTTTTGTGTCCTGGTGCTTACGTTCATTTCCTACATTTTATCCAATGCAAGTCATATTCATATCCTTATGGTTGCATTGTGGCACCAGTAAGGGTTGTATCAACTTCATTGTTCAAAAAAAAATTCTCAATGATGATGATTAAATGATGGGTCTCACAACCATGTCCTAGAATTGCACTTTCATATTGCATCTAGCATAGGATTGCATTTTGATTCTAGACTTGCATTGTGGCAGCGATTCGGTGTTCTCTTCATTGCATTCTCCTGGATTCATACATTGGGGAGTTCTTCTTCACTATCTTGGTTTCATCATGACTGCACAAGCGTTCGGTCCTCGCTCTCAATTATTTACACGTTCTTATTGGTTAGCATTTATCATCCTGCATGAGATGTTAGTACCATATACATATTCATATTCACAACTCATTATCATCTACACATTGCATTTGCATTTCTCATTCATCATTGCATTTACATAAATCATCTACATACATACATCTTTACTTCTACATCCTACATGTTCATTTCATACATCTACATATATTTAAAACATGTTCATACATTTGCATACATTCTAAATCATTTAATCATCTAAGCATATAGGAAACATCTCATAAAAGACAATCTGACACATGTAATGATACCAAAAGATGAGCTCATATATATATATATATATATATATATATATATATATATATATATATATATATATCCAATGTGTTGATACAAATACAAAATGGTGCTACTTGAGCACAATCTATCTCAAAATGGTGATATAAATACATGGATGCCAATGCATCAGATATATCCTATGGTCTCATCTATCTATCTATCAAAAAAAATTAACTTTGGACCTCTCCCTCATCACCTGGAGGAGGTGGAGGTGGGGCCCTATCTGGTGGAGGTAGCACCTATGCACCCTCCGACCCTCTGGCATAGGTCAAGAATCTCGCAACCTAGGATGCCTCATTAGGCACCACCCCTATATATGATGCATAGTAATACACTGCTCAAGTAGTCTGGTGATGTACCTCCTCCTGTGCTACCCAGAGCTGCTCTTAGAGATCTTATACTGTCTAATAATCGTGCATCTCGCACGGCCACCTATATAGTCAAATCCCTGACCTGTCTTGAGAGCTATCGAACTCTCTCCCGAGATCGTCATTGTGGATCATGTGCTAGATCCTATGTAGGTTGGTCCTCCTGCATCAAACCCTCCTACTATACCTCCTCCTGAAGGGGTACCTGCTACTCCTCCACTATCAGCTCAATAGTCTATCATCAGGACTATCTCATACTACCAATGCCACTGGCCCCAACATCCAACCCCATATGTCAGGCAGGGATGTCTACCTGTACTATCTAGGGTCGGGGACCCTGTTGTAGTCCTAGCTGTACACTCTGCTATGGTGGGGGCATCTGCATCTGTTGTTGTACCACCTGTGGTTGTACTACCTATGGCTATACTATGTTCCCTTAGCCTGCCATACCGACCAGATCTATGAACCTGGGGAATAGATGTGTAACAAAGTGCTCCCTGTACTCGGTGATCATGCCACCATCTACTACATCTCGTAGATAATCCCACTACACTGGGGCCAAGGCTCGAATGTCAATTACGGTGCAGCCTTGGTCTAGCTTTGTTAGCTAGCCCCTCTTAATCTCATTTGTGAATCTTGCATACGCTGTGTACTCCTATGATATATCCTATGGGTGACCAAACTGCCACCATACCCACTTCTATGGGAATCTCTCAATCACTATGATGGCTCGACCGATCATCGCGCACAAACAAACATATGACTGAGCTTCTCTGTAGCATCATCCCATGCCTCTATGAGTCTCCATGGTCTCCAGACTACTGCAGCAAGGTCATCAAGCTGGGCACACCACTGATCTATCTTACCCAGTGCTCATTGGGTAATCATCCCTCTATATCTGCATATATAGGGCTCTAGAGGCTGCCTCATATCCTCGCATATTGGCCTAGTAATAGGAAGATGCTCCAAGGCCCATACCTATAGTACAAACACCCTAGCTACCATACTCTTCACCTCTCAATAGGTGATCTCATGCATCTCATGATACATGTGGGCCAGCATGCACTAACCCCATCCATAATGTTGGAGCCGTGCTAACATCTGCTGAAGCATCCTTCCCCAGCCACACTCTAGACCATACTGTCCATGATCAGGCATCATGTAACAACAAAGGAAGTAGGCTAAAACCACTGGAAACCTATGTGTCAGACCATACTCGCTGATTAGATCCTCCCAAGGAATAGCCCTCCCCATGACCAGATCATCCTATAGCATCTCTCTCAAGGCTAGTGTCCCTAACCTGGGCTATCTCATACTCTACCCTAGCACCATGAAATGGGATCCTCAGAATCTGGTAGATGTCCTTAGGGGTCACAGTCATCTCACCCTATGGTAGATAGAATGTGTTCGTCTCTGAGTGGAAATGCTCAACCAGTGCTCCAAGTAATCCATGATTTACCCAAATCTAGAGTACATTGTTGGCAAGTTGACTTCCTGAGGAAGCAAGGCTTATTTTGTGTTGTCAATCATGGCAACAAATTCATACTAAGTTTTTGTCAAAGATAACTTAGGAGATAAAATGACTAAGTATAAAATACAAAGTAGTCAGACATATACAGTGATCAGCACATTAGTGTGTGTGTTAGAGATCACACAAGAATATGCATGCTTAGATATATAATCTATGGTGTATATAAATGCTAGATCCAAATGTGCAGAGTATGGAACATCAGTATGAAAAAGTTACAGACATATTAGTACACTATAGTCCAAGAAACAGTCCAGAATACAAAGCACAGAAGCTGACTAGTATTTTGATCAGCGTGTATTATTTTGTGATGCTAAGGCTATGCGTCTTTAGTTATAAGTTTTTTATGATGTAATTAATGTTGTTGTAAACATGTTTGAGCTGAATTTTTTGGAAGCATTGTATATTTTGTTAAGAGGTCAACTAAGTGTTATGTTTTGGGTCACGCCTATTCATTTGTAAAGATATAAGTATGTAATGTATTGTTATGTTACAGCGAGTAAGAGAAGTCAATTATTGTTTAAGAAGAAGTTACATAGGGACCGTATAATGAAGTCAAAAGATGATATAGCTCTTTTTATTAGTAAGAGCATCCACGCATACATGGAACTGATCAGACAATAGTGTCACTACAATAGTTCATTTTTGATATAGTGCATATCAAAATTTAGAGGGCTGTAGCCTTCATCTTATTGGATAGTGAGTCCTTAGATAGTGAGTCCACCACCCCTAATAGGGTTATTGTAAAAGACTCTTAACAGGGTCAGACCCTTAACCAGGTCATTGTACTCAATTTGTAAAGACTACTTCTAACAAGGAAAAGGAACTTTAACAGGTTCATTATACCTAGTACAATATTTTGTGGGTACTAATCCCCACCGGAGTTTTCCTCTGATCAAGGTCCTCCATAATCAAATCATGTGTTATGTGTTCTTGTGTTAAAGATTCTTGAATGCATATTTTTTTATGTTTAATTGGCTGAAATATAAATAATTGATAAACACTGATTCACTCCCCCTCTCAGTATTTCTAACAATTGGTATCAGAGCTCTAGTCCTCTGAAAGAAAGTTTAACCACTTGAGGAGATCATGGACTCAACTGAAGAAAAAAATTTGAAAAATAATCTTAAAGAAGCTCTTGAAGATCTTGACAGATCTGAAAAAGAAAATGAAGAACTAAGATTGAAAAATGATGGCTCTCAAATAATTATTAAAAGGCTAAGAAAAGATCTAAAAGATTGTTCTACAAGTGATCTAGGACAAATGGTCAAAAATCTTAATGAAGAGAATAAATCTCTAAAGGATAAAATTGAAGATCTAGAGGAACAGCTTACAGATAGCCAGAACACCATTGAAGACAAGATCAAAGAAAGCAAACAATTGGAAGATGAACTTTTGCAGGCAAACATGAAAGTCTTGGAATTGGAAAACATGAAGAAGAAGTTGGAAACTGAATTAATAGAAGCAGAGGATAAGATTGATAAACTCCACACAAATTCTAATTTTATTCAATCCCAGCTCAATGCACAAATAAAAAAAGGGAACACCACTGGTCTTGGATTCAGTATAGCACAAGATGAAATCAAATCATCACAAAAGAAGGAAAAAATAATTGAAGCATCTTCAGAAGCTAAGAAAGTTGAAAATACTATAGAGGTTATATTTGAACAACCTAAATCAACCTCAAAAGAACTTGCAGAACACTACCTATCAGATATGCAACTACAATGGACACATAGCAAAGCAATATAGCTTGATGAAGGAAAACATCAGACCTCCTATCATTTGTCACACATGTGGAAAGGCTAGACATATCACAAAGTTTTGCAGATCCAAAACTCAGAAACAAGAAGATCCCAAAAAGTCTCTATTTGAAGAGAAAGGAGAATTCAATTTTGTCAAAGCTAATGAAGATTCAAGCAAAGTTTGGGTTGAAGTAAAGAAGGATAAAGATGTTGACAAAGTAGTTGATGCATCCATAGTGGACGCACCCTCTACTTCTTCTTGAATAGACCTTCTTGGTCTTAGGGGGAGCTATTTTAGCTCAGAACCCCTATGCGGTTGGTATACTCACATTAGAGTATGCGCCTTTGGATTCACGGTTAAAAGCTTAGATTATAGCTACATGGATTCACGCATTATCTAAATTGCATCGGGATCAAATTTTGAAAATCTCTATGTATAGTTGCAAGCATTAAATGTGGAAGATCATATAAAAGGAGATTTGTATTCGATCATTCTCACATTTACATTCTAAGAGCAAGAAATTGAAGAGCATTGGAGCACTAAGACATCCAGGCATGAAGGCATAGCAGTTTGAAAGTTGGAATTGTATAGTCAGAAAATGGAAGCACTTCCATTGTATATGTGTTTATCCTTCTGATTAAGTGGTTTGGGGTCATGGCAAGCACCTTAAATGGGTTCCTAACTTTGACATGGCTTCCTTCCTGATTTGTTCCTCTTTCCACTCCTGTTTGGCTTGATTTTTGCATTCTGAAATGCAGACTGAAGATTCTTGGCTTTAGGGTCAAGTTCAACATTTTATGTCTATGTCAACCTTGACCCTGACCTAGGTTAGGGTCAACCTCGACCTTGACCTAGGGTCCAGATCGCTGGGTCTTGTAGTTTTAGGAGGTCGGCCTTTGCAAAAATTATTTCCTGCTTCCAGGTTGGGTGTTTCAGGTTTTGAAGCATTGATTTTGAAATTATATTTAATATAGGTCCTCTCCTAGGGGTAAAGGCTTTAATGGTATTTAATTCTCCTATGTAGGCCTCCTTGGAAGATTGTGCCCTTATTTCATATAAAAGGGAAGCTTTCTCTCTCATTTTCTCTAAGCATTAAGGATGATCATCGAGTGAAGCTAAGAAAGATTGAAGATTATCATCAAGCACTCCTAATTGAGATCAAGCAAGCATTCATCCATTCAAGTATCCATTTTCATGAAGGAGATCCATTGGAGGCCATTGAAGAATTGAAGCTACAAGGTGCCCTTTTGGTGATCTCTCCATCCACCTTCTTCCAAGCCTATT
>MU223123.1:2781444-2817152 GCA_018584345.1 Thuja plicata | reverse complement strand
CATGCAGGACCCCACTCAGTTGGGATAGGATCAAGGATAGAGTTTCCATTGGTCCTGAGCTAGTCAGGGATATGGAGCAGCAGGTGACCTTGATTAGGCAACGACTTGAGGAAGCTCAAGATAGGCAAAAGAAGTATGCAGATGCGAAGAGGATTGATCGATCCTATCTAGTTGGAGACAGAGTCTTCTTGAGAGTGCGACTGCATAAGAGTCCAATCCATTTTGGAAAGGGATCTAAGCTAGCACCCTATTTTGTTGGACCTTTTGAGATTCTTGAGAGGATAGGACCAGTTGCTTACTGTTTAGCATTGCTACCTAGCCTGTCACGCATCCATGATGTGTTTCATGTTTCAGTTCTGAGGAAGTATATTTATGATGAGTCTCATGTGATAGATTGGGATGCTTTGCAGGTGGAGTCAGATGGACAACTGGCATTGGAGCCAATTTGTATCTTGGCTTGGTGGACTTTGGGCCTTCGAGGCAGAGAGTTAGACCAGGTTAGGGTCCAGTGGGATTGCTATGACGAGGTTACAGCCTCTTGGGAGGACACAGCATAGATGAGATCATAGTACCCTCAGCTCTTCGATGAACTCCAGGAGGAAGTTCATGCCTTGAGGGGGTGGATGTGAGACCTACACTTTGACATACTTTGACTATCAGTGAGACATACTTTGACTATCAGCGAGACTTTTTGGTACTTTTGAGGATTGATGGAATCGTGTGTTATATATTCAGCACCTAATTTTGTAATCAGGGTACCTTTGAGATGTTTATGTTCTGATTTAGTTTCAGCTTATGTTGATGTCTTATATGGATCTAAATGTATGAATGTAATATAATGAAAATGGTTTAGGAAATTGATGCTAGGATATTTCAGTTCTAATGCAATTTGGTTTATATGCTTACATATATTATTGACGTTATGTTATGTTTCATATCATGTTATTTTGGATCTACTGATGTGTGCATTGAGTGTGCAGGAAGAGTTGACCATGGATCTAAATCGAGGACCCAATACTGGAACCTATGTATATACCTATGCTTACCAAGGTCCTATCTATATAAAGAGACATGGACCTCATTTTTATGTGTTTATTTCATGAACGTGGTTTGCATGTACGTTATTAAATTAGTAAATGTTCATGTTATTAAGTCATGTCTAATGTTTTAATTTAATGTGCCAAATTTGGCAAGTGTTGTAATTTTTTTTTATTGACATGGCTAGTAAAGGGAAACCAAGGTAATTCAAGGGTTAACTAAGGTCATCTAAGAGTAGCACCCAAGATTACCCCAGGGTTAGAAGTTTTTAGAATTTCTTTGACTTAGAATTTCGTAGGTTAACTTAGCGTGAGTTTTAGAGGGTCTTTTGGACTCCTAGGGGGTAACTGGGGTCAGCTTTAGTCACCCAACTTGGTACCCTATGGGTTAGGGTTCATTTTCTGTCATTAATGAGCCTCTAAATTCATTTATTACTCCTTTTAAGTGTCATTTTCATATTTAAGCGAATTTGGAAGAGGAGTGTGACTTTGGTTAACCTCACTCTCTCTTCTACCCATGTTTCATTTGACTTTACCCTTGGAGGGTTAGGAAGTGGTTTGGTTAAGGATTGGTTAGAGTTACCCCACCCTTGGGTTAAGCCTTGCTCATGTTGGAGGTTTGCCTATTTAGGGGAGATTTTAGGATGAGTTGAGTGTTCACCCACTCTCTACCCTTAGAGACAGAATCCAGTTTGAAGGAGCCTTTGGAGAAGGAAACTTAGGAAGGATAGCTCAACACCTTTCCTCTTTACACCATAGCTTGGATCAAGGTTGGAATTCTTTTTAAATTATTGTTTATGTTATGTGTGTTCTTGAGCTTAAGGACTCCATTAATGGAGTCTATGATTTTCTTGAAACTTTATTTTTTTTTGTTGGAAATTTCTTTATTTGTTTCTCAATGTCTTTATTTTGTGCTTTATTTTGAATGGGTCTTCAAGGTACACTCACCCTTGGGAGGGAAGAGTAGCCTTGGAGGGGTAGTGGAAATGATTCCTATTAAGTGTAGAGTCTCCCATGTGTGGAGGGATAAACATGGGGTAACATGATACCCATGAAGCCAAGATGGGCCTGAGGGCATTTAGGAGGTATAAGGAGGTTATCCAGGACAACATCTTATAAAGATGGTCCTTATCAAGTCCATGTGAGGCTTGTGCATTATTTATGATCTTGGCTTTCTCCTTTAGTGAAGTCTACCACTACCCCTATTTTTGGAATGTCTCTTGGAGATACTTCCTCTTGTTCATCCTGGTATTGGGAAGTTTTCTTGTGTTTGAGACTCCTTTTCTTTCCTGCTTGTTGGATGTATCTATTCGTGACCCGTTCTAAAATGGATCTCCAAGATTGGGGGTGGCCTTGTAAAGGCCTAGGTTGGGAGGTGAGCCTCCATGGTCAACCTCAACATTTATCAGGTTCTTGAAGGGGTAGCAAAGAAGGATAATCACCCTTTTGAGAGAGATGTGGACAACTATAAAAAGATCATTTGTATCATTGATGTTTATGAATTTTCATTGTTGCAAGTTGTATTACAGCCATTAAGAAGTATTGTAATCTTTCATTATTTTCTTTGTAGCCTATACTTGTAATGCAAAGATTTAGGTGGTTTACGATACCTTACCTTGTCAAAAAAAAAATATATATGAGAGAACAATCCCAAGTTGTATAATTTGTATAACTTGGTGCTTACCCAAATTAGTCATTGTTATGATATCTAAATTGCAGAATTTTTATCTTTCTATGAAGATCTTATGATTAAAATTACTTATTATGATCTTATGCATTGGATTATTATTTTCTTCTCTTAGTAAATTCAGATTTTTCTTAAAAAAAAAATATATATATATATGAAAATGTCCAAAATAAAAATTCCTTCAACTAGAACGTGGAGATCAAATTATGGATTGCTTTGCCCAAATAAAAATTAAAAAAAATACTCCCTTTGTGGTCGCTGTTTCGAAAAATACAGTCCATAGAACACCAGTATAATATTTTTATTTGTTCATTTTTTTTATATATTACTATTACTACTTAAGATTAACCATACAATTTAACTCTATTTAATTTATTTTGAAATTCCTAATACACTGTTTTCTTTTTAAAAAGAAAAAAAAAACATTCAACACAAAAAAAAGTCTTCTTTTTACCGCCGAAGGCGGAATCGAAATTCATTTATATTAAAAAAAAAAAAATCAAAAGTTTTGGGTGGGAGGGCCGAAGCCCTACCCAACCCACGGTGCATGCTCATGTGGGTGGCTCGACAGGGAGGGCCGAGCCCTACCCCACTTCCTCTCTATGTAAAGAGAGGGGCGGGGAGGGCCGACCACCCCCGCTGGCCGCCACTTCGCGCCGCACCCTCCCCTTTGCTTCACAGCCACCGCAGTGGGTGGTGCCGCCGCCACTGCGGCCACCAACCCACTCACATCTCCTCCCCTCCGCCGGCCATTTTAAACCGCCGCCCTGCATTTGCCTTTCTCCCTTCCAAAGCAATTTCTTTGGTTAGGGTTTTATTTCTTTTTATTATATTATGATTTTAGTTTAGGATGTTTACTTTATTATAAAATTAATTGATTTAAATGCAAGCTTTGTTTTATTAAATTTAGATTTGTATTTTAGATTTATTTATATAAGAAGTTGCTTTGATTTTAGATGGTTTTAGGAATGTTTAAATAAGGTAGGATAGAATATTATAATACTAAATTTTCTCTTTATTTTAAGTTCTGATTTAAATATAAAGGTTGATTAAAATAGAAAGTATTATATTTTTTTATGGTTAAAATTAATGGAAGGATATTAATAGTTTATAAATTAAAAGATTTAAAATTAGTTAAATATTTATTAATTCTTTTTAGATGTACTTAAAGACTTGCAGCTATTTAGAGAGGTTTAATTTAGTTATTAAATTAGTATAGTTTCGATATATTAGATAAATGTTCTTTTAGGGGATTTTAATACAACTGTTATTTTAACGTTATAATGCTTATAAGAATAAGTATTAAGCTTATATCCGTTTAATTTTTTTAATCTAATCATTATTTTTTAGTTTTCTAGCTTCTTTCGTCACCTTTGACCGTTTTCATGCACGGTTGACTTTCGGTCAACCATGGTCAAACTTTGTCCATTGGTCTCGATAATTGAACCCAATGCTCCTTGCGGCCTCTAGGTCCTTGGGTTTCAGTTTTTGAGCCATTTGGAGACAGTTGACTTTTTGGTCAACATAGGTTGACTTTTTGGTCAACTGTCTCATCTTGCGCACCTTTGACTTCCATAAGTGCTTAGTAGGTCCTAGGAACGCTCCCTCACACTTTTCAAGGCACAGTTGACTTTTGGCCAACCCTAGTTGACTTTCAGTCAAACTATCTCGATTTGTGTGTGCGAGTCTTCCTTAGGGTCTAGCGAGCCCTAGCTGTACCATTCACCCCTTTTAGAGTATAGTTGACTTTTGGTCAACTCTAGTTGACTTTCGGTCAACTTTCTCAGTTTGCGTCCAGTTCCAGTTTGGAGCTTGGGTCAGCCTTTAGGATAGTTGTGAAAGCTATTTCTCTCCTTGAGACCTTTATGGTCTCGTCATCCCCTTTGCACCGTTTTGCATGCATGTGTTACCCTTGTGTTGGTTTTAGTATTCCGTTTTAGTGCATTATTAAAAGATTTTGTTCGTGTGTTTTTGCCCAACTTTTGGGCATGACAATAATCTTGTATAAATAGATGTAGTAATCAATCAAGAAGATGATGATTGTAGCTGCAAAAGACATGTAAGCATCAGAGAAAGGTTTTCATGCACAAGGATAGATAAAGAAGAATTCAGTTTATCAAGAACTACATACAAGGCTACCGAGCAGTAATAGAGGTATTATCCCTCACAATTAGGTGATAAAGTCTATGTACTTATTGGATCTGTAATAAGAAATTTAAGATTGCATCAGTTAGGTCTTATATCTTGTTACTCTCTAACAATTATAGTAGACATCAAAATACTTCAAGAAGGTGGACTTAACATTCTTATTGTAAATCTCTTAACTGAGTGCACACATACATTGTGTTGTTAAAATCTCTTAACCAAGTAGACTTAAAAAGTTTGACATGTTACTCCTAATAGGGTAAGATCATCAGAAGTGATCACAACTTGTAGCCTTAACTGACACCTTCCATTCTGTAGATAGTGAAGCTTTGTGGGTTTCATCCCCACTGTAGTTTTTACCTTCTAAAAGGGGTTTCTACATTATCAATTCTTGTGTCATGTGTAAATGAGTTTCATGAATTTTTATATGTTTGATTACATGCACTTACATTTCTGTTATGATATTACATGCATGAATTAGAAAAGCTACAATGGGTGGTAATGGAAGAAAATATTACTAGGCTTAATTGGTAAAAAATTTTAAGGGTACTAATTCACCCCTCTCCTCTCAGTACACACCCTTCCATTATTCCAACAATTGGTATCAGAGCTAGATCTCTTATTTGGAAAATTTTAGTCACTTGAGAGAAAATATCATACAAATGGAAAGGTACAAGCTTGATAAAATATTGAGAATCAAAAGTTCCAGATACAGATTTTCTTTGAGCAATACAAAGAAGTAAGAATCAAAATGAAAGAGCTATTGGATGGAAGAAAAGTCATGGAATCTCGCTACAATGAAACTAACTATCATGAAGAAGAGATACCTGATTTATTTAATTCATCTGGATCTAGATCTGGTAATAGATCTGACACATCTAAAGGAAGCATTACAAATCTAAATTAAATAAATCAACATCTAACTAAACAAGTGAAAGTACTGCAGATCAGTCAAGAGACACAGATGATAAGAATGATTGATGTTATGAATAATGCAAGACAAGATGAACAAGAAAGAACTTTAGCTATTGATGACAAGAGGAAGATTACTAAAAAATTGCAAGAAAAAAGAATCTGAGATACAAAGACTTACTGAATATCACATTGAGATCACCAATCAAATAGTTCTTATGAGTCATGAGGCCAACCGAGTGAACATAGAACTGAATGGAAAATTGGAAGTTATCGGTGAAATAAAAGAATAAAATGAGAAAATGAAGCATGAAGCAAAGATTCAACACCAACATAATGATATGATCAAGAAAGTTGAAGACAGTACAAAAAGAATGGATGAATTTCTGAATAAACAAAGAAGACTCAACAATAATACCAATTTAGGGTATATTGAGCATGAATATCATCAAACCGAGATGATCAAACGAATGTCTACTCAAATACAAGACCAAAGAAGAATTCATGTAATTACTGTGGAAAACCAGGCCACACATCAAATGTCAGCAAGAGAAAGGCTAAAGGTATTCCTAAATCTACTTCTACATTCATAGGTAATTGTGATAACTGTAATAAGCATGGACACAAAGCACATTAATGTAGATCTAAGGTGAACAAACCAAAGAAGGAATCCTACATGGAAAAATATTTTCCTACTTGCAAAATGCATGGCCACACATCTCATGAATGCAGGAAAAAGAAAAAGCAAGTATGGAAACCTAAAAAGAAAGAAAATGCTTATAAACCGAGGAGAGTTGGTAACTCATATGTTTGGAATTACAACACTTGGTATATTGAAAAGCATGTGATAGATATGGACATATAGCTACTAATTGTATGAGGAATTGGACAAGAAGATCTAGAAGCTGGACTAACCCTAGAATGACATGCTTACACTATCATAAGGTCAGTCACTTAAGAAAAGACTATAGAGACCGAGTGACAAACTCAAGCACTTTTGCTAATGACAATAATATTGAAGACATCAAGAAGATAAGAAATAAAACATGGATGAAATCTTCAAGAAAAGATGATGTTGGACCAAGCACCATAGTAGGTGACACCTCATCCAATGGATCTGGTGATTTCACCACCCCCACCTAATCAAAACAAGTAAGTATGGAACTGCACTCTACAAAGATATATTTTATATTAGTTTCTATATTCATTAATAAAAAGACAAATTAGCATGAATTAATATGTACGATGGTATTACTTGTTATGTTAATCTAAATCTAGTCTAGTCGGTCAATATAAACTGAGCATACACTACATGTCGATAAACATGTGATAGAACAACCTAGTTGACACTGTCTACCGAGCATTGCATCCTCATCGAGCTAAAGAATTTTGTGTTGACCGAGCATCACTGGTTTTTTGACTAAGAAGTAGTTCAAGCACTCAGTGCATCACTTAGGGCACATTATCTATAAAAGGGCTGACAAAAGCTCATTTCATTCACCCAGCGATAAAGAGCGAGAGCAAAGTGAAAAAAGTGACTAAGAAGCAACAAGATTGCAGAGCTACCAACAACAGATTCAAAGCCTCTCCAATGGATTCTGAGCATCCACAGAAAAGATCAAGTGAGTATCTAGACTTACCAAGCTAACTGTTTATTTATGGAGAAGCCCTGATTTGTCAAACAATATCAACCACATCACGGGTCACAAAGATGGAGAAGGCAAAGGACAAAAAGATAGCCTTAATAAAAAACTCAACATGCGAAGAACCAAACTACAAGTTCTACCCTGAGGTTGCTTCTCAACCCGATGATAAGGGAGAATTTTCAAGTATTCCTCCTAGGGTTTTGTAGATTGAAGATATCCGTGCATACATTCACTGCAAGGTTGTAAAGATCAAAGACCTTAAGATTAAGGAAGCTTACCAGAAGCTATGTAAGGATGGAAACCTATGGGATGAGTATAATCACATAGAAGTGAAAGGGTTAACCAATGCCCTACTATTCGCAAAAGAGTTCAAACCTGAGTGGATACAGATAGTACTCAGTCGAGTACATGATGGGAGAATATCGCTCGATGATCCTAAACCAATCACAAAAGATGTGATTCATGCAGTAACCAGTTATCCCATCACCGAGAAGGCAAAAGCCCTAAATAATCCTTGACACCTCGACATTGAAAATCTAATTGGAGCCAAATGGGATGACAAAGGGTTGAAACTCAATATAATCACTGACCCCGAGATGAAATTCAGTGCATGTATACTTGGGTACAAGATATTCCAAGCTAGCAAAATGAACAACATAACATGTGGAGTAGTTGACACTGCATATAAAATTGTGAATAAGGGACTACAACTAGACATATCCAAGATGCTACTAAAGCAACTAGAAGAGAATATGAGAACAATTAGATCAGCCAGATCTAACACATGTAAGTTTGGTTCCCTCCTTATGTGCACATTCATCTATTTACATAACTTCTTTCCTTCAGTCGGTAATGTCACTTGGGACATAAATTGACCAATCACTGTACAGATCGGTAATTTCATTATGTCACTAGGAGATAAATTTATACCTATAATGTATGAATACTTCACAACATTCAAGGATAGGATGCAAAAGAGGACAAGAATCCCTGCTCAACTAGTAGAAAAATACAAGGATGAGGTATGCTTTACAGTTGACACTGACTCAACACTCATCAAACCTACAATACCGATAAAAACATGGTTACCACCACTTGAATATGAAATTGACATTGATCAAGCTACAAAAACTATTGAAACCCTGCTAAATGATCCAGTGGATAAAACCTTGAAATGATTTGGAACATATGAGGAAGCCAAGTCTAAAATCAAGACTTGTTTAGTAGCAAAGAAGTTATATAGGAAGAAGACAAAAGTAATGAGAACACTTCAAAAGAGACTATCGGTAAATGATGAAGACTTAGAAAAATCAGTAGATATCACCGAGGATCGGTCACCCATCGGTGAAGCTAAAGAGATAAGTGATTCAGAGTCTACTGAATCAGATACACCACCTACCAAGAAATAAATGGTTACTAATGTAACAGGTGCATCAAGAACAAGGAGAAAGACAACAAAAGAGGTAGACTCACCACCTTTGAAGAAAGGAACTGTGAGAAGTTATCATAAAATAAAGAATACATCCTCAACTAGGAAATCAACACCAAAATAGAGAAGGAGATATCTAAGAGGAAGAGAAGACAAGGATGATACAGAAAAGGATGAAAGAGAACAAGGAATCCAAGAAGAAAAGGCTATTATAGTAAATATAATTGATGAAATTATAGAGTCAATCATCAATACAGATAGCATATCAAATAATAAGATTAGACAATGTGTACATTTTCCTACCAAGGATCAGAATAAATTAGAGGAAGAAATCATTAGAATGATGGTAGCATAGAAGTATGTACCTCTATAATTTAGAAGTCATATTCCACAAGAGCTAAATGATAAGATATCAAAAAGGTGGACATATGCATTACATATGGAAAAATAATGAGGGAGAAATCCCTAGCTACATTCATGCCCGAGTCAACAGTTGAAGAAATTGTTGAAACAATGAAGGTGCATGCAAATAAATTTTCTACAAAGACAAGAGCATACAAAGTACTTCAAGATAGGTTAGGAGAGATTAATATAGAAAGCAATAATATTTGGACACAAATCTTTAATCCACCTAAGAAGGTACTATCTCTAACTAAAATAGCTCACAATGAGGAGAAAGAGGCCATACCGAGCCCCGAGTATATTTTCATCAATGACACCAAGGATGTCAATTCCATTGATTTGAAAATAGAGGCAAGTAAGGCCATGGATGATATACCTTGGATATTGCAATCATTAGGGGAAATGCCAAAAATTAGTATAAAAGATATAACTCAAGGTGATTCTGATGATAATGCCAAGAATGATGAAGAAGTGACTACTACCACCAAGCCTACAGATGAAAAGGACACTACAAATGTTGTACAAGCAATTATACCAAGTAAACTACCCTACTTGATTGAAGTAATCAATGTGATTATTGAATCACAAAAGACAACACCAAAGCCTAATGCAAACATACTAGAGGAAAAAGGTGATGAACATGGGGAGAAAAAAGATACAAATGAGGAGCAGAAAGATACAACAAAGGAGAATAAAGATACAAGTGGAGAGGAAAAACCAAGTGATGCCACTACCAAGAACACTGAAGAGGAAAACAAGGCTGTAGATAAAGACAAGGTTGAAGTAGAGATGTCAACAAATGACCAATAGGTTCATATCAATTAGCATACCAAAGGCACCACACCTCCCAGGAAATCACCAAAATCAATAGAGCTAGAGAAAGATCTTACTATAATCCTTCATTCCCGTGCTTCTAGAACCATTCGCAAGAAGAAAAAGAACAAGAAGATAAAAGCACCAGTAACACTTGATGAGATCATTGACATACCCAATTGTGATCCAAGAAAACTAGATCTTGAGTCTCTAACAAAGTATGGAGAACTATGCAAAAGGAAGGCAATACAGGACAAGCTCAAGAAGGAGCACAAAAATTCACAAGTCCTAGGTACTACAAAGGAAATCCTATTGCAAATATTTCTTGACACACAAATTGATCAAAATGCACCAATCCTTGATCAACTAGTAGTTCTGACCGAGGCCATAACATCACAGAATCTAGAAGCTGAAAAGGTCATTGAAAAACATGCAGAAGAGAAGTGTCACTACAAGGTAACTAAGAAAATCAGCCAACAAGTGGTATAGAACAAGGTAAAACTTTCTGAGCTAGTAACTAGACTAGAACCAATCATATCAGAAGTAGTTAACTTAGTTCAAAAGTTGTGCACACTAGAGAAATTCACTACTGAGCATAGTGAAAAGATTGCTAAAATAAATGAGGATCTGAAAGCTAGTGCACAAAGTTTGTCAACCGAGCCAAATGCATTCCAATTGCATTATGAGAAAATTGTAGAATCAAAATGGTTGAGACTTGAAAATCAAAAGGATGAAAGAAAAATTAGAGATGATGTAAACGAGCTCCAAGATATGTTACTACCGAATCTCACAATATATCTACTACAACACATGACTTTGACAAAGACTCCAATTGCCACCCCAGAAATGCCAGTCATAGAGAGTATCTATGACATGCACACTAGAATAAATTTGGAGCACATGACCCTCAAAAACCTCAAGGAGAAATGGGACAAGTTGATGGTAGCCATACAAAAATCACATTCACACATATTTGACAAGCTATAAGTACTACATCTTTGTCATTAATTTCAAAAAAGGGGGAAAATGTATGTACCAAAGGTGGAAAATGTATGTACCAAAAGGGGGAAATGTACCAATGAAAATGTGTACATACATTGTACCAAGACATGCACATAGGGGGAGTCATTAAAAAGGTAATTACACTTGTTGTATACACTATACAGATCAATTTTTGATACTAATGCTAAAGTGGGAGATTGATAATCCTTAAAGGATCTAAAGTTGTCATTAGTATACAAGGAAATAGTTTTGGACCATCGGTCACAGTGTACACCAGAAAATAGTTTACAGTGTAACCCGAGGAAGATAGTTCAAAATGTAAATCAAGCATAGTCTTACATAGACATCACCAAGCATAGTCTACAGAGTATACCGAGCACCAGTCTAGCGAGAGGCAATTTTATTCCCAAGAAAAGTGGATCTTATCTACACATCAGCTAAAGCACTTTAGTCTTTAAAATAGCTTTATGCTTAGCTAGAAAACCATTTTTTGTGGATCAAGAACAAAAAAAATTGTGGATTTAATTAGTTTAACTAATTGTATTCATGCAAACTAGGAGATCAAGGTCAAGTTGTAAACCTTTGATCATTAGAGTTATCAAGAAAAAATTGAAACCTAATTAGGTCATAATCTTGTATATATATGTAGTAATCAATCTAGAAGATGATTATTATAGACGTAGAGGACATCTAAGGATCAGACAAAGGTTTTCATGCATAGGGACATATAAAGAAGAATTCATTTTATCAAGAACTACATACAAGGCTACCGAGCAATAATAGAGGTATTATCCATCACAATTAGGTGATAAATTTTATGTACTTAATGGATGTATTATCAACAATTTAAGATTGCATCAGTCAGGTCTTATATCTTGTTACTCTCTAACAATTGTAGCAGACATCAAAATCCTTCAAGAAGGTGGACTTAACAATATTATTGTAAATCTCTTAACCAAGTGCACACATACGTTGTGTTGTTAAAATCTCTTAACTGAGTAGACTTAACAAGTCTAACATGTTACTCCTAATAGGCTAAGATCATCAAAATTGATCACAACTTGTAGCCTTAACCGACACCTTCCATTATTTAGATAGTAAAGCTTTGTGGGTTTCATCCCCAATGTAGTTTTTACCTTCTAACAGGGGTTTTATGCATTATCAATTCTTCTGTCGTGTAAATGTGTTTCATGAATGTTTATATGTTTGATTACATGCACTTATATTTATGTTATGATATTACATGCATGAATAAGAAAATCTACAATGGTCGGTAATGCAAGAAAAGATTACTAAGGTTAATTGGTAAAAAAATTTAAGTGTACTGATTCAGCCCTCCTCTCTCAGTACACAACCTTCCATTATTCCAACAGTCTTGTGAGTGTTGCTTTTCTTAGTAGATACTTTAGGGGATCAATGTGCACTATCAACTTGGTTTAATGGCTTAACATGTAATGCCTCAACTTCTGGGAGGCAAAGACTACTACTAGGCATGACTTTTTAATTGGATAATAGTTGAGCTAATAACCTACCAATGTTTTTCTAAGATAGTAGACAACTCTCATTTTTCCTATGTCATCATGTTGTGCTAAAAGTACTCCTAGTACTGTCTTAGTTGCCAAGATGTATACAAGTAATGGCCTACCTTGGAAGGGTGGCACCAATATGGGAGACTTTAGTAGATAGTCTTTGAATATCTAGAATGCTTGTTCACATTGTTCTATCCATATAAATGTGACATCCTTATGTAGTAGATACTAGAATGGATGGCACTTGTCTTCCAATTGGGATATGAAGTGCCTGATGGATTGCATCTTGTCCTGTAAACCCCTTAGTTTCCTTAGGTTAGTCAGTGGTGGCATGTCCAGTATTGCTTTGAATTTCTCTGGGTCTACCTTTATTCCTTGATTTGATACTATGAATCCCAAGAGCTTCCATGTAGTGACCCCGAATGCACACTTCTTTAGATTTAACCGAACCTTGTATTCTTGCATTATATCAAATATGCATCCCAACACTTGTAGATGATATGTTCTGAGCATCGAATTGACAAGTATGTCATCGACGTAGTACTCTATTGTTTTGTGGATGAGATCATAGAAGATGGTTGTCATGGCCCTTTGATATGTTGGTCCCACATTTTTTAGACTGAATGACATGATGTTCCAACAGTAAGTGTCCCATGCACATCTAAAAGCCATTTTGTGTTGGTATTCTGGTGGAATATTTATCTAATTATATCCTGAAATTCCATCCATGAGTGATAGCATCTGATATCCTACTATGAGATCTACTATCATGTCGATATTTGGTAAAGGAAAGTTGTCCTTGGGACAAGCTTTGTTCAGATCTTTAAAATCTATGCAAATGCACATTTGACCACTATGCTTGGTTACTAGTACAAGATTTGATATCCAATCTACATATGGTATTGGTCATATAAATCCTGTATCTAGGAGTTTCTTCATCTCTACTTTGACTAGTAATGCAACATGTGGGTGCATCTTTCTCAATTTTTGTTTGACTGGTTTGGCATTGGGTAGCAATGGTAGATGATGTAACACAAGCTGTGGATCTTGACATGGCATGTTAGAGTAGGACCATGCAAAGTTGGTTTTCCTTTCCTTGAAGAAGTTGATGAATTGCTCTTATTCCTTTGGAGTGAGTGATTTTGCCAAGTAGATATTCTTGGATTCTTGTCATCACCTAAGTTGACTTCATCTGTTTCTTCCGCTACCAATGTTAACTTTTCCTAGTTCAAGGGGAGGAGTTCATTCTTTCCATCTTCTAGCACCTCAGTGAGGTTTTCACTAGAAGATACGTCTTGTTTTTTCTTTTTATCATTTTTTGTGTCAGTAAGCGCCTTGCGGTTTTCACTTACTAACGATTATTTTTTTCTTTTTACTTTTCTTTTTTACTAGAAAGAGGTGCTTCCTCCCAAAATATGTTGATCTATCCAAGTCAATGGAGAAACCAACTTTGTGATCTCCTGATGGCATTCCTTCCCTAAGTCCCATGAAGTCTATGATGGCCTCATCATTTTCAAAGAGATCTATATCAAGATATCCTTGATGATCCCATTCTATAAGTTTTGGATGTACTAAACATAGGTCCTGATGGTGGGATGACTCTGTTTGGTGAAATGAGACAACGATGATGGTTTCAATGAACTGGGAATGTGATGTGGATGCTCCACATAGGGAATTGGTATCGATATGTTTATTGATGCATGGTTGGTCATGTATGGTTAATTGGTCAAACATGTCTTCAATGTGTAGAGTGATGACTAACCAAGGGGAATAGTCTGGGGTTGATGGTTCAAAGTTGTGGATGTATCTCCACTCATACTTGTGGGAGTTAGTTTTTCTAGAATGTTCATTGGATGTCTCACTTTCCTCATTATCATGGATCACTTGGTTGAGGGTTAATCGAGAGTAAGAGGTTCCCACTTCAGATGGCAATAACTATTGTAGTATATTATTGATCAAAGCATGTTCCAGGTTTTTCCCCCGGTGTAACTCTACTACTTGTTCTTGATCAATATGTATGTCTCGGGTGGTAGGAATGGTTCTTTGTTTCCCATAGCCTAACCCTCTCTTGTTTCTCTAGGTTGGTGGTAAAGATAGTTCCATTAAACCTTGTTGTCTTGCTGCCAAACCAGTTGTACCTATTGGATATTTTCCCTTATGCAAATAGTTGACTGTATGTTTGTCATTGATGACAACATATAGTATACAACAGTGTACTATATTCACTTTTCAACATGGATATGTTGGAACCTTGCGCGGCTATTTTTTATGTTTTAGACATATTTATTATGCCATGTTCATACATGTAGATTCTTTAGTGTAGTTAAAGTTGAGTTATGTTGGTCTGTTTACCAGCCACAGTTTCAGAGGATTGTTATTAAGAGCCAACAGTAATTTTATTGTTTCTTTAGTTGTGCCTATCTTTGGGATATGCGTGTTTGGATTCATGTTTAGTTATGAGTTATCAATGTTTAAAAAAAGGTGCTTAACGTGTTTTATTTGAAGTGTGTCATTTGAGCTATTTTGGTGGAGCCGACTGTGTGAAGCGAGGTGTCTATTCATTTTGAGTTGCGCGGCTCTAATTTTGTTGCATGCTTAATTTAACCAAAATTAAAAGTATTGAAGGGATTCCTACAACCAATGTGATCATATCTTTTGAGGAAGATACATATAGTATTTCATTTGTGATTGCCAAGAGAGAATGAGAAGAAAGTGATAGTAGAAAAGAGTAGAGCAAGATGCTAGTTGTAATGGGACAGCAAAGGTATATCATTCATCAGTTGAATATCTATGTGAAGAAGGATAGAGTGTATAAAATTCACTAGAACAGATCAAGACAATAGGTCTACTTAAACATTTCAATTATCAAATATAGTGTATATCTATTTTGCAAAAGATTGCAACCTTCATCATTTGAGAAGTGTGCTCTTGGACAGTGTGTCCTCACCCCTAATAGGGTTATTCATAAAAGACTCCTAACAAGGTCCAACCCTTAACCAGGTCACTATACTTATTATATTGTAAAGATCAATTCCTAACAGGGTTGTAAGATCTTCTAACAAGGATCATTATACTCTAGTGCAGTTCTTTGTGGGTTCTAATTCCCACTGGGGTTTTAACCTATTTTGGTTTCCCCGTAACCAAAATTGTGGTGTTCTATTCTATGTTATCTTGTTGTATTTATGCTTAGTGTTATTATGTACTTAATTGGAGAAAAGAATTAAAAATAGTAGATAAATTATTCACCCCCCCTCTCAGTTATGTCTTGGGACTTTTCCTAACAATTGGTATCATAGAAAAGTGCCTTGGAGAGGAAGCCTAATAGCTTAAGGTAGATCAAATGACGTACTTCAAGAAAGAGAGTCCTAATTTTGATGGAGAGAATTATCTTTACTGGAAGAACAAAATGATAACACATTTATAGTGCATTGGTTTTGAGATCTATAAGGTTTCTACTCATGAAATTGATGTTCCTACTTTGAAAGATCTTGCAGAAGAAGATTCTACTATTAAACAAAACGAAGTATTCACCCAAAATGCAATTGCCAAAGAAGCCCTAATTAGTGCCTTATCTGACAGTAAATTTTCTGAAATTAAGAAGGCAGATAAAGCCTATTCAATATGGAAATACCTAGAAGACATGTTTGAAGGAGACATCCAAGCCAAGAATGTGCATAGAAAGACATGGAAGAAAATAAAAAACAATTTAGAGATGCTACCTAAAGAAAACATTAGAGCTTACAATCAGAGGATTAATGAAGCAGTTTCAGGAATCAGAAACAATGGTGGAGAAATTTCAGAGGAAGACATAATGGACAAACTGATGACTACATTGACCACATATTATGAGAGAAAGATAAACATCTTGGATGAAACTATGCAATTTTCAAAAGGGAAACCTTGACCAGCAAAATTTCAGCATTTGAGATATCAATATTGAAGACATAACCTAAAATTGAAATAACCTTTAAAGCCTCAGTCCATGGTAAGAAATCCTTGAGCACCTCTAGTAATATTAAGAAGAAAGAAAAGGATAAAGAACTAGAAGAAATCATTTCTATGATTGCTAAGAAAGAAAGGAAAGGAAAGGAAAAGGAAAATATGAAGGATAGTTACCATTCAAATGTTTTTTATGTAACAAACTTGGCCATTTTGCATCCAAGTGTCCTACAAGATTCAAGAAGTTCAGAATAGATTACAAGCTTAAATATACAAAGGAATGCTACTATGTTGAAGATGGTGTGAATGATGATGATTCAGGAGAGGATGAAATTGGATTCGTTGCAACTAAAGATATTAAAAAAATGTTAGATGAAATGGAAATTGAATATGAAAAGAAAGCACAAGAATTGGCTTTAGTTTCCCAAGAAGACATTAGAATAGACTGGATCATTGATAGAAGGTGTTCACATCACATGATAGGAGACAAAATTATATTTGTACATCTAGATATGTACAAAGGTGGCATGGTTATATTTGGAGATAACACTCCTAAACCCATCATAGGCAAAGGATCTATTACTTTAGATGGAAAGAACAAGACAGATGATCAACTGTATGTTGATGGCTTACATCATAACTTACTAAGTGTTGGACAGTTATTCAACAAAGGATATCAGTTGGAATTCAAAAATAATAGGTGCATTATTAACAACAAAGAAGGAGATATGATAGCAACAGGCTCAAAGAACAAAGGTAATGTTTTTCAGCTCAACTCCGAAGTAAGTTTTTTTCTTTCAAATGTGGATGACAATTGGTTATGACATAAAAGAATTTGTCATATCAATTTTGAAAACATAGCAAAGATAAGAAATGTAGAGGCAGTAAGAGACCTTCCTAGTATTGCAAGACTAATTGATACTATGTGCAAGGAATGTGTGATGGGAAGGCATGTGAGGAACTCATTAAGAAGCAAATAGAACTCTACAGAGAACAAATTAGATCTAGTGCATACAGACTTATGTGAACCTACTCAAAAAAGATCATACTATGGTGAAAGGTATTTCATTTTGTTTGTTGATGATTTCTCCAGAATGATGTGGGTTGTGTTCTTGAAAGATAAACCTGAAGCTTTTGAGAAGTTCAAAATATTCAAAGCTAAAGTTGAAAATGAGTCTGGATTAAGATAAAATTTCTAAGACCTGATAAAGGAGGAGAATTTATCTCTAACAAGTTTCTTGAGTATTGCGAAGAACATGGGATCAAAAGACAACTAAGTGTACCTAGAACCCCTCAACAAAATGGAATTGCAGAAAGGAGAAACAAGATCATACTTGAGACAGCATGCACTATCATGATTGAAGGAAAAATTGTGCACACCTATTGGAGAGAAGAAGTCAATACATAAGTCTATACTATCAACAAAATTCAACTAAGGCTAGGCACAAAAAAAAAAAACCTTATGAGCTTTGGTTTGGTAATGTGCCTACAATTAAATACTTCAGAATCTTTGGAAGCAAGTGCTACATCAAAAGAGATTATGGTGTTGGTAAGTTTGATGCTAGAAGCGATGAAAGTATTTTTCTTGGTTACTCTACTAAGAGCAAAGCTTACAGATGTTTTAATTTTAGGTTGAAGAAAATCATTGAAAGTGCACATGTGAAGATTGATGAGAAGTTCATGATTCAAGAGAGATATTATGAATCTACACCTATGATTGAAGATGAACCTAGACCTATCAATAAATAAATAGTTATTGAAGAAATGTTTGACTGTATTGATGTATCATGCAATAACCCTGAACCAAGTGAAGAGGAATCACAGATTATAGATGAGAGTGTCACACCTAAAATTCCAAAATACACATCTAGATACCATTCAAAAGAAGATATCATTGGAGATTAGAGCAGTAGAGTTTTGACAAGAAATAGAGCAAAACGTTCAAACGTTGATGAAGATGTATGTTTACTTTCATAAATTGAACCCTTAAGTGTTGAAGATGCTTGTAATGATACAGATTGGAAAAATGCAATTCAAGAAGAATTAGATTAGATAATTAAGAATGACACATGAGAATTCGTCCCTAGCCCTTGTGACAAAAATGTTATTGGAACTAAGTGGATATTCAAAAACAAAATGAATGAAGATGGTATAGTGATAAGAAACAAAGCAAGAATGGTATGTAAAGGATATGCACAAAGAGAAGGAATTGACTACTCTGATACATTTTCCCCTATGAGAAGACTGGAAGCTATTAAATTGTTTTTATCCTATGCAACATTCAATAACTTTAAAGTATATTAGATGGATGTCAAGTTAGCATTTCTGAACTGTGACTTGAAGGAAGAAGTTTACATAGAGCATCCTGAAGGATTTAATTTATCAGACAAACTAGACATGGTATGCAGACTAAAGAAAGCCCTCAATGGACTTAAATTTGCCCCAAGAGCATGGTGTGAGAGAATTGATGGCTACTTGACAAAGATTGGATTCAAGAAGGGAGCAGAAAATTGCTACTTATTCATAAGAGAGACACCTCAAGGATTATTACTTGTTGCTATTTTTGTTGATGACATTATTTTTGGAGGTAATGACAAGATTAGTGTAGAATTTTCCAAAGAGATGCATAGCGAATTTGAAATGAGCATGATTGGACCTATAAAATACTTTTTGGGATGAAATGTAAAGTAGACAAACAAAGGTATATTCATAAATTAGTCTAAATATGTGAAGGAGATAATGAATACATTCAAGATGGAAGATTGCAAGCTAGTAAGCACTCCTATGATAACAGGAAGCAAGCTTTCTAAAAATGATGACTCCACAGTAGTTGGCAAAACACTATACAAGTCTATGATTGGAAAACTCATATATCTCACTCAATCTAGACCAGCTATTTCTAATGCAGTTGGCATTGTTGGGAGATTTGCAGCTGAACCAAAACAAAGTCACTTAATGGCAATAAAAAGAATATTCAGATATTTAAAAGGGACTATAGACTATGGTTTATGGTATGCTAATTCAAAAAATGTAGAAATTCATGTGTACATAGATGCAGATTGGGCAGGTTGTGTTGATGACAGAAAGAGTACCTCGGGAGAAGTAGTATTTCTTGGAGATAGGTTGGTTACTTGCACAAGAAAGAAGCAGAACTGTATTTCTCAGTCAACAGCAGAAGCTAAGTATGTAGCAGAAGCATTAAATTATTCCACAATGGTTTGGATCAAGAAGATGATCAAAGAATTTGGAATTTAGATTGATTATCCTATTGTCATTCATTGTGACAACACTAGCACTATTAATATGTCAAAGAACCCTGTGATGCACGCAAAGAAAAAACACATATAAATAAAATATCATTTTCTAAGAGAAAAAGTTGCAGAGAGAGAAGTGAAGTTGGATTATGTGAGCACCAAAGATCATTTGGTAGATATATTTATGAAACCTTTATCAAAAGATACTTTTGATTATCTCAGGAAGAAGCTGGGAGTAATTCCCTTTCCCAAGTTTGATTAGAACTTACAGTAAGTGCATCAGTCCTTGGTGACTAATGATTGGTTGACTACTCTAATCCTAGAGTAGTACCTGTGCTTATTTTTATTTGGCATCCTTTGCCATTGATGTCAAAGGGGGACTATATAGTAAGAGGGAGTATATAGTCATGAACATAAAAACACCAGTAAAAAGAGATGCAGTAGTTAAGAGGAACTTTTGATGAGGATATTGAGAAGATTGTAAAAACAAAGAAGACATTTTTGGATTGATGGTGTTTTTAATATCATATGTTGCCATCAATATCAAAGGGGGAGATTGTTGGAGATTTTCCCTTGTGCAAATAGTTGACTATATATTTGTCATTGATGACAACATATAGTATACAGCAGTGTACTGTATTCACTTTTCAGCATGGATATGTTGGAGCCTTGTGCGGTTATTTTTATGTTGTAGATATATTTTTTATGCCATGTTCATACACGCAAATTCTTCAGTGTAGTTAAAGTTGAGTTATGTCGATTTTTTTACCAGCCACAGTTTCAGAGGATTATTATTAAGATCTGACAGTAATTTTATTGTTTCTTCAGTTGCGCCTCTCTTTGGGATATGCGTGTTCAGATTCATTTTTAGTTATGAGTTAGCAATGTTTAAACAAAGGCATTTAATGTGTTTCATCTAAAGTGTGTCATTTGAGTTATTTTGGTGGAGCCGACTGTGTGAAGCGATGCATCTATTCATTTTGATCTGCACGGTTCTAATTATGTTGCATGCTTAATTTAGTTGACAAGAAAAGTATTGAAGGGATTCCTATAGCCAATGTGATCATATCTTTCAAGGAAGATACATATAGTAGTTCATTTGTGATCACCAAGAGAGAATGAGAAGAAAGTGACAGTAGAAAAGAGCAGAGTAGGATGCTAGTTGTATTGGGATAGTAAAGCTATATCATTCATCAATTGAAGATCTATGTGAAGAATCAGAGAGTGTGTATAATTCACTGGAACTAATCAAGACAGTAGGTCTACTTAAACAATTCAATTATCAGATATAGTGTATATTTTTTTTGGAGCACATCTAATTAAACAATTCAATTATCAGATATAGTGTATATCTATTTTGGAGAAGGTTGTAGCCTTCATCATTTGAGTAGTGTGCTCTTGGAAAGTGTGTCCTCACCCCTAACAAGGTTATTTGTAAAAGACTCCTAACAGGGTTTGACCCTTAACCAGGTCACTGTACTTATTGCATTGTAAAGATCAATTCTTAACAGGGTTGTAAGATCTTCTAAGAGGGATCAGTATACTCTGGTGAATTTCTTTGTGGGTGCTAATTCCCACCATTTACCTATTTTGGTTTCCCTATAACCAAAATTGTGGTGTTATATTCTGTGTTATCTTGTTGTATTTATGCTTAATGTTATTCTATACTTAATTGGAGAAAAAAATTAAAACTAGTAGATAATTGATTCACCCCCCCCTCTCAGTTATCTCTTGGGACTATTCCTAATAGTACCATCATACCCAAACCTTTGCAATATTGTATAGCCAACTCCATATGTTAACATGGGTATGGGTGCTTGAAGTGTGCCTTGTGGGTCTTGTTACAACCATGTGTTAATATCCAGATCAAAAGGATTTTCTTCTGCAATGTCTCCCCATTTGACAAAGGTTGTGGGTGGACACCTAAATAGAACATGTTTTGGGGTTTCTATTATGATTGCTAGTTGTGGCATGTCATATGACCTTGGGCTCTGAGGCATGTTGGTGATAGTGAAAGCTTCCTCATAGTTGTATTCACCACATCCTTTGTTAGTAATAGAAAATTTTCTTGCTCTTCTCATGACATATTTGGGAATTGAATTCAAGGTGGAAGGGATACTTGCCTCTTGGTTTGATGGAACCTGGTTGTCAGTACTTTTGAGAGCATTGTAGTATTGGAATGGGTTTTGATCTCCTTCAATAAGGATTTGTGCCCCCTAGTGTGGGAACTTGATGCACTGATGATATGTGGAGGGTACAATTTATATCTCATGGATCTGTGGTCTTCCCAGTAATATGTTGTATCCCAATTCTAGTTCTAGGATATAGAAGGGAGTTTTCTTGACAACTAGTCCTATCCCGACTGGTAGTATGATAATAGCTTTGGATGATCTCTCTTCTTCATCATAGGCCTTGGTATTGATTCTCCTTATGATGTCAATACTAGATTTAGAGTATCCTAAGTTCTTGATTACCTTCAAAGTACAAATGTTTAATCCAACCCCTCCATCAATGACGACTCTTTGAATTGAATATTTGTGCACCTGGATGAGGAAGTGCAAAGGGTCATTGTGTAGAGGCTTGTACGGTAGCACATCATGGTCTATGAAGGTTTCATGTTTGTTGGCTACTATGTGGTTCACCATTGTTTGAAAGCTCTTAGGAGTTATGTCTCTTGGGACAACTCCTTTTTGAAGTGCTTGGTCAAGTGCTTGTTTGTGCTATGGAGATATGTGCAAAAGGTCAAACATGGATATTTGGGTAGGTGTACACTTTAGCTAATCCATGAGGCTTGTCTATGGATCTGAGGTTGTAGGAGGGTTGATTGGTGTATAAGATGAGGAAGTCACTCCTTGCAAGACAAATTTTGAATGGAGCGTGGTTGCAACACATTTAGCACCTTGGTCTGTGATAGTAATGGTAGCCACATGGCTATCTGAAGGATTTATGCAGTTGATAGTGTTTTTACTATTGGCATAGGTGTAGTTTACCTATTTTGACTATCCACTAGACTTGGAGGATTTCCCTTTATTGTGATCATGGAATGTGTCATTGAATATCATATGATCAGTGGTTCCTTTTGTTTGGGTGTTGGTGACGTTGATGACCCCTGTATCAATCAGATCTTGGATGCCATTTTTCAATTGATAACGGTTGGGTGTTTTGTGTCCCTTCACTCAATGAAATTCATAGAAATCATTATCATTGTACCACTTTGGTTTGATTTCACCATGTTCATATTCTCTTATTTCATGGAGAGTGATGTTGTTGGATTGTATCAGCTTTCTTAAGGCTGATTCTATTGACTTTCCTAATGGTGTGTAATATCATTTTGGAAATGAAAACCATGGTGGGCATTGTGCCTATGGTTGATTGTTTGACACATCGCTTGCTTGGACAAGGGGTGGCTGGTTACAAGTGTGTGCTTGTGGAGTGGGCACCATGTGTTTTTTCTTATCCCTAGGTGCTCCTTGTAATGACACTTTTTGTTGGGCATAGTTGACCATTTTCACATCAATGACACCATCACTAGTGACATTTTTTGTTTTTATTCCACCATTTATCTTTATCCATTGTAGTCTTTTTTTTGTTCATCTAGGTAGGATCTGCAAGGATACCTCATTTGACCAATTTTTTTTCATAGAGAACTCCTCGTTGGATGAGTTGCTTGAAGTTTGGAGCTAGCTGCAATTTTATTGTAAATGACATATCTGGAATCAGACTGTCAACAAACATGACTATGAGGTCTTGCTCAAGTACATCATATGTGATTTTGTTTGCAGTATTCCTCCATCTTTTTAAGAATTTTACAAATGACTATCCATCTTTTTTTTGATGTCACAAAGGTCCTTGATGCTAACCTTGCACTCGATGTTGTGATGGAAGTGAGTGATGAAATTTTTGGCCAATTCACCCCAAGAAAAAATGCCTTGAGGTAAGTGTGAGAACTATTCCATTGCTGGTCCGACTAAGCTTTGTGGGAATAGTCACATTAAGTATGTCTCTTCGTGTGCAACCTTGATGCAACTAGAAAAGATTTCTCGGATATGCTCAACATGGTTGGTACTACCCCTATATTTGTCAAATTTTGGTACCAAGAAGTGAGTGGGAAATGGAGACATGTGTAGAGAGTGATCAAAGGGGTGCGGGTATAAATCCTTTATGGTGTAGGATTTAGTTTGACCTTGATTTTTCATGTCCATCATTTGGGTTTGAAGACACTACACTTGTTGGATCAACATGTCTGTCTGAGACTGAGGATTATTTGTGATGTTGTACCTCTGTGTTGTAGTAGGTATGAGGTTGTACCTTTGTGTCCCTTGAGTAGGGACATATGATCTTGTCCTTGGGACTTGATATTAGTTCCCCAACATGTGATTCTGATACTGGGGCATGTGATTGGCCCAAGATTGATTTTATTGTGTTTGTTGTTGGGGTTGAGATTGTTGTTGCTACTAAAGCTGGGATTGTTGCTATTGTGGTGAAGGTTGTTGTGGTCCCTGTATGAGAAAAGGCATAACCCTGGGTGGGAAATGAATAAAATTCAGACCTGCAGAGATGGCTCCCTATGGGAGTGATGTATTGAGCCCAAGGCTAATAGGGACTGACTATAGTAGCATAAATGTTGCAAAAGGGTTGATGCTTGTTCATGGGATTGAGGGCATAGCATGAGAGCTTTACTACAAAGGTTATGAGGCCAAGGGTTGAGGCACACTAGTGACCATGTGTGCACTTAGTTGGGAGTCTCTCATGCTTTGCATGGAAGACATGTTTTCTTGGTTTGTAGAGCTTGTCTGATTGGACCCAGTCTGTGCTAATGTCATTGTTGTCAAGGATGGGAATATTTGAGATATGAAAAGTTCTGTTTGAGAGGGTTGAGTAGTATTTTGACCTATGAGAGGGTTTTCAAGCCATATGGTTGATACATTGAATTGAGCGGGGAGTTTGACTCCCTTATTAATCAACATGGCTAAGAAACGTTCATGATTCCTCTCTAAAACAATGTCAACAACTTGCACAGAATAGGTGTCTTTCTCTATTTCTTCAAGCTCCTCCTCTGTGACATCATGGAATAATGTTGTTCTACGGGGATTCTCAATGAAAAGAGTAGGACTAGTATTTTTGAAAGGGCCATCCTCTCGCTCTTGTTCCCAAGGGGGAAATCTGTTGACATAAGACTCATCAGGTTGATTTTTTTTTCCTTTGACCTAGTGTAAGGCCCCCCATAAGGTGTGTGAGACATAGTGTTGTCTAGATTTTGTGACTTAAAAAAGTGATATAAAGAAAAAAGAAAAGGATAACCTTTCTAGGAGAGTCCGAGTTATGTTTGGACAAGGGTAATTCTAAGGACAGATGTTGATTTATCTTGATATCAAATATTTGATGATGTAAGAATACGATTGTTGACTATTTCGTGGGACAAAGTCACTGATAGAGATATGATGATTTTGAGATAACGAGATCAAGATATTTTGAGTCTAAAATTTCAAACTTACAATGCTTGGACGATAACCGTGCTTTCAAAGAATGGATGATATTTAAAGTTTAGAGATTCACACAATGTTCTTCACATTTTTTTGGGATAGACATTGTTCTTTTACAAAAAATGAAGAGTCTTTTTGAGGTTTTTAGGTAAAACAAGTGTTTTTAAAGTCTTTGGTCAAGTGTGGAAAACCTCCACCAATTGCGGTAAAGTGACAGGTTGATTGCGGTAGTTTATCACTGATTGTGGTAATAAAAAGGTCAAGTGAAGAAATAAACATGACGATTGTGGAAAACTTTCATCAATTGAAAAAAATGTGGGCAATTGCAAAAAAATGCTGGAAATTGTAGAAAAATGCAGGCAATTGCGGTAAGGGGAGACAGTCTCAAAAAAGACTTGTATCTGATAGAATTGATTTTGAAGAACAAGGCTTCTATTTTGAAAAATAGTTTGATTGTTGACATCCTAGACTTCAACACGTTGGACTCATTTTGATAGTTTTTGATGTTTGTTTTGCATTTTGAAAACTGATCAAAGAACAATCACAATGGATAGAGTGTTTTGTAATCTAGCACATGTTTTAACACAAGGACAAATAGATTAATCTAAGGAAATTTTGGCTATCAAATACAATATTATAGGCCAAATGCTTGAATGTTTGTTAGCTCACACATCATCTCACTACTAGGACACAAAGGTCCATGATGTAGGTGCCCGTGTTTTTTTCATTGCTAAATATTGTTTCCATGCTAGTGAAGATCTCTTTCACTAACACAATACCCTAGAACATGTATGTTGGGAATCTTGGGGGGAAATTATACAACCCCTTGCACTATAATAAGGTATATATTCAGAGGTGAATTGGGTTGGCCTCTATTTTAACAAGGTTTTAGTAAGGGTGTGTAGCATCTATCCAATCAGTTTGTATGTGTGTGACTCACTTAAGAGCCTAGTTGACCGCGCTGGCTCCTTAGGGATAATTCACCCAATCCAAACTATCATCAACACACCTTTCCCGAGCTTGGCTAGATATAAAATGGAACTTTAGTTCTCATCTTGTTTATATATCGATCATAAGGATTAGTGGTTTAAGGTTGTTCTCCAAGGAAGAAGCGCATTCACCAGACATGCCTTTCTAAAAAGTATAAAGTTGTTTAATCTAACAGATTGTGCAAGCACACCAAAGACTCAAGACACAAGGTTAATCAATTAAACCCCAAAGATTGAAATTTGAACTAAGCTAATCCACCATACAAGCACAAGTGTTCAGTTTTAATCCTGAAGTAGGTGAAGATTGCTTGTTCAATTTTAATGCACCAAATTTGAAATGTTGTTTTCCTTTGTTCAAATCTTAACCTCCATGTCAATTTTAAGCACCAATATGGAAATGTGAGGCTCAAGATGTTTGCATGCAATGTTCCTTTTAAGAATTAAAATGAAAAATGAATTGATTTTATTTTCTTTGTTAAACTTCTCCTCACCACAAGCTGTCAACAAACATGATTAGTACCAAAAAAAGCATCTAATTAAGAATTGAAGAATAACTCGCAAATCCATAATTGTTAAGACTACTAAGAATAATTGTTACTTTGTACTTAGCTGCAAAATGTTTGATTGAATTGATATATTTTTTATATGCTTCACTTTGATCTTCTGCTGTGATGGTTCTTTGTTGCATTCAATAGTTGTGGTCATTCTTATGGCCTCTCTTAGTGATCTAGCACCCAGGATGCATCTAGTTACCTTTTTGGCCATTCATCATTAATCAATCCTGTAGAAAATAGAGAAAACAATCAGATTATGACAGAAAAATAATGATGTTCAATTATATTTGCAATATTTCTATCAATTGCGGTAATCAGCTGTCGATTGTGGAAATTTTTTTCAGTTAAGGCAACCTTCTATAAATTGCAACAAAGTACTTTTAAATATGGAAAAATACAGTCGATTGTGGCACAGATTGGTTGATTGCAGAAAAATCTATGTGATTGTGAAAAATTGGTAACGATTGTGGTACAGAGAAATAAAACAAACTTGTGAATGATGACAAAAAATCATTTCTAAACCCTTTCAAAGATTGCGGCAATAAACCAGATGATTGCAAAAATATTCTGTCAATTGTGCTAAAATACCAACAATTGTGAAATTACAAATATATCGAGAAAAGCATGAAAAAAGAATTCTGCAACTGTATGGCCATAGCCAAAAATCTTTGTCTATTGTCTGCAAGTGATATTCAGGCTATTTGATTCATTTTGGGTTCACCAAGATGTATGTATGGATCAAGATCTGTTACCTAAGCTCGAATTAATAAGGGGTTAGTAGTACAGATTTGCAATGGGGGAAGTCAATGGAATAACTACTAATAGAAAAATTATGAATCAATAAAATAACAAGCAATAGAGAGGTATACAAATGAATGCAAACCAATAATGCTCAAAGATTCTACTGTCTCTCTCTACTCCTTCTAAAATGTTGTTTGTGTGATGCTCAATATTGGTGTGGGAAATGTCTATGACTTGGGAGCACCAAGAATATGATATTGAATTTCTTTGATCGCAAGATGGCTTGATGCTTGAACCAATCTGATAGAGTAATGGTGCACACGAGCTTGAAATCCTAGATCCTTCAAATGGTTATGAAGGGTTTTTTATATAGGAATTGAGAATGAGATGAATGGTTGAGATCAATCCTGGAGATAGGAGAATGAATGGTTGAGATCAAAGGGAACAAGAGAAGCCATCAATAAATACAACCTCCTCAACTGGGATAGAGGAGATAGAGTTTGGTTAACTGAAGAGATAATTTTGAGTTACCTTTAGAACTAAGGAGGTGGGTGGAGAAACCCATGTGAACTAAAGAGGTGGGTGGAGAAACCCATGTGTTCTCATTAAGAGTTATCTCTTTGAACATAATTGAATATTTAATTCATTTTTGTAATGAAATTTTTTAACATGTGAGATAATTGAATTCTTTTTTATTTAGAATTGCAATGTTGAATGAAATTAAATTAATTTAATTGGAAGAATTTAATTAGCAAGTTTAAATATTTAAATTTAAACTTTAGGAAATTGACTTTGATTAATTAATTAATTAATGAAGATTAATCAATTAAGGTTAATTAATTATTGTTATAAAACAGCGGAGAGGGGAAGATGGAGGATGCAAAAGGGTAATAATATATAAGGTTTCAATCTGAGAGGCTGCAGGAATGGATTCAGGGTTATGAACTTCAAGGATTCAATTAGTGAGGAAGGAGAGCCACTGGAAATTGATCTGCCAGAGGATATAGATTTGGATGTAGAATTATGGAGTAAGATGGCATTTATTGGGAGATTTGTTGGTGCGAGAATGCCAAGGGTTCGAATTAGGGATTGGGTGGCGATAAATTGGAGCCGTGAAACTATTTTGAAAGTAATCCCCAAAGGCTTCTTCATAGTGGTATTTAATAGTGAAGAATTCAGTAATGGTATTTTGAAAAAACAAAATTGGTTTTGTTATTCAACTCCTCTATATTTACAATCGTGGCAAGTGAATTTTGACCTGGTTCCCTTAGGAGTTTATGAGGATTCGGTGTGGATCAGATTATATAACCTTCCAATTGAATATTGGGGGATGCAAGACTGGAATGTATAGGGAGGTCTCTAGGGACTTTTTTAGAAGTTGATGAAGAAATCATAGAAAATTACTTGTATCTTTACGCGAGAATTAAGATAGCAGCGGTCAAGAATATCCTTCATAGTATACATCTCAAATTTGGAGGTAGTGTTTGGAAGCAACAAGTAGAATTAGAAGAATTGGGAACAATAGGTCTGAGAGGTGGACTCAAAGATCAGGGTTTGAAGGCTAGGCCAGTTGAAGGTAAACCTGCAAAAATCTGGGTCAAGAAAGGAGGATCACAAAAAATGGTTACAAAAACCAATTCTGCAAAGAATGGGATTTACAGAATCTGTGTAATCCTAACATTGACGAGGAATCTAAGAGCATAGGAGAGTGCTCAGGATCGGGAGATAAATAGATCCTTAGGGATAACAATCCTCTGATAGAGACTCCAAACTAGAAGCAAACTTGCTTAGATACAGAGATAAAATATGATAGAAACTCGGAGGAGAATTTTGCCATGTCAGACGAATTGGAAAATATTGACCCAAGAAACATTAGCCAATCGGTTAATGCTATTCTAGGAAAGGCCAAAGGTGGTAGGGGCAGAAGGACTAGAAAACAAAAAAGAGAAGAAACAAAAATGGAAAAGGGTATTATTAATGTATTTGATTTCCTAAGAAAAACCAAGGGAGTAGGGGCCTCCCTTGGAGAGAGATGAAGATATCAACATGGAATGTCAGGGGTCTATCAGCCCCTAACAAGAGACGCTTGGTTAAATGAGCATTGTATAAGTCTGAGAGTGACATCATTCTCATTCAAGAGACCAAATTGAGTTTAGATAAAGCCCTCATTTTTCTACATTCCTATAATAAGTGGGAAGGTTTCTTCTAAGAAGCCATAGGATTAGCAAGAGGCCTTATTCTATTATGGAATCCCAAATTAATAAAGATGTCATATTTGGAAAGATCAGCCAACTGGATGTATGGGTTAGCCAAATGTCTAAAAAATAATGTAATGTTTCACATTTTTAATGATTACTGTTTGACCAAAACATTAGATAAGTTGAAGGTGTGGTCAGAGATCTCTTCTAAGTTGTCAGACATTGGTAGTGATAGAGCTATTTTAGGAGGAGACTTTAATGCTTTAATGGAACTAGAGGAGAAATCGGGGGGCGTGTGAATGACCAACCAAGTTATGGAGGATTTCAGAGAGTTTATGACCAATAATCAATTGACAGGTGTGGTTCCTTTGAATGGTAAGTATACTTGGACTAATTTAAGAGAGAAATTCACCAGAATATTAGAAAGATTGGACAGATTTTTGGTAGGTACTTTTTGGGTAGAATCTACATTCAACTTGGAGACTAGTATTCTTTTGATTTCACTGTCAAATCATTACCCAGTACAACTTAATGTATAGGAAGTTTGTACTAGGAGGAAAGGTAGTTTCAAATTCCAAGGTATATGGTGGAGAGATAAGGAATTTAATCCTAAGGTGGAAAGGTGGTGGATAGATAGCAATATCTATGAAGGTACTCCAAGTTACTATTTTTCTAAGAGGCTTAAACTTGTGAAGGACAATATCAAAGAGTGGAATAAGATTTCTTTCAAGAATGTTTTCATGGAAAGAAGTAGAGTAGAAGTGGAACTAGAGGCTCTCAATCTCCAAGTCATTTCTTTCGGTATGACTAATGAAGATTTCCTCAAAGAGAAGTTATTGAAAAATGAATTGGCAGAGATTCTCCTGAGAGAAGAAGTTTACTAGAGGGAGAAGTCTAGGGACAATTGGATCAAAGAAGGGGACTAAAACACAAAATTTTTCCATGCATCAGTAAAGTTGAGGAGATCTGCAAACTATATTCATCATATTCAGGATGCGCAAGGAATCTAGAAAGCAAAGAATGAGGTCATTGAAGATATCGTGGTTAATCACTTCAGATATTTACTCAGTGAATCAATGGAAATTAGGATGAGTGAGCTTTAGCAATAATGGATGTCATTCCTAAGGTGAACTCAGAGGAACAAAATTACGTATTGATGCAGCCTTTTTCCATTTAGGAAATAAAAAAGGCGACATTCGACAACCAATTAGATAAAGTTCTAGGACATGATGGGATGCCTTCGGAGTTCTTCCAGAAGTGTTGGAGATTTATGGGAGAGGATATAATTAAGGTGGCAGAAGAATTTAAGAAGCAAGGAATATTTGTTAAGGAAATCAAAAATATGGTCATTGTCTTAATCCCCAAGAAGCAAGAATGTGTGACCATGGCGGACTACAGGCCGATTTCTTTATGTAACTCAATATAAAAAATCATGTCTAAGGTGATGGCAAACATATTAAATTTAATGTTAAGTAGATTCATCTCAGTGGAGCAACATGGTTTCATTCCTAGAAGGGAGATCGTGGATAGTATCATTTTGGTCGGGGAAGCCATTAATTCTATTAAAATAGATAAGTCTCTAGGTATGATTGTCAAATTAGATGTTAATAAGGCATATGATAAAGTCATATGGCCCTTTATTCTAGAATTTCTCTGATGTTTTGGTTTTAATCATAAGTAGATTAGATGTATTTCCCATTATCTTTCTATTGTGCACTTCTCAGTTCTTGTTAATGGTTCATTAAGTGGCTTTTTTCAAGCTACTAATGAGTTAAGGCAAGGTAATCCCCTATCCCCCTCTTTGTTTGTGGTGATGGAAAAAGTATTGGGAAGAAATATTAAATACCAGTCCTCATTGGGATTTTGGCAAGGAGTATCTATTCATGACAACATGACCCTGATCACACACTCCTAGTTTCTAGATGATATGATACTCTTCGAAGAAGCTTCAGTTAGGGAAGCCAAGGCGGTGAAAGAAATTCTTGACAAATATGAAATAGGATCGGGCCTGAGTATGAACAAACAAAGGTCATTGTTTTAATTTCTAAATAACAATAGAAAGATAGGTAACAAAATATTTGAGGTGTTGGGCTTTGCAGTAGGAGAGTTCCCTGTTACATACCTTGGAGTCATGCTTTTTTGGGGCAGATTAGACCCCAAAATGTGGGAGGAAGTTTTGAGTAGATGTCACCAAAAAGTGGGAGCCTAGAAAAAAAATGGTTATCACAGGCAGGTAGAATCCAAATGATCAAAGCAGTTCTTTTAGCAGTTCCCATATACTATATGTTGATCTATCAAATTTCCAATAAAGCAGCAACAACTATTGACAGGCTGCTTAAAAAATTCTTTTGGGAAGGATCGAAGGAAGATAAAAAGATTCCTCTCATCAGTTGGGACATGACATGTTTGAATAAAGAGGATGGAGGGATTGATTTGAGGAAAATGGGATTTCAGAATAAAGCGCTAGGAGCAAAATTGGCATGGAACATGTACAAAAACCCAACCAAGCCATGGTGTAAAGTCATGGCTGCTAAATATCTAGATTCCTAGGAACCGGATAGGATCCTCATGGTGGCCAACCTAGCCAAAGGCTCACATATTTGGAATAGTCACAAAATTCTCACCGACCACCTAACATGGAAAATAGGTAATGGAAATAGAGCTAGTTTCTGGAGGGATTTATGGAATGGGGACCAACCCCTATCCAATTTCTTCAAAAATGATTGGGTCGATCAAGTGGAAGCATCAAAAGGTAGTAGGGTGGTAGAATACTTCAAGTCAATTAATACCTCCACAATTAAGGGCTAGATGCTAGTGGAGAATGACAACTCAGACAATCAGAAGAAGTTGACAGATATATTATTGAACAAGAGAGTTCTTCAGTCAACAAAAGAAGATGAATTAATATGGAGTGCATCCAAGTCTGGGGAATACAAAGTCAGGCTGGGGTATGAAATACAAAGGTTCAGAAAGAAGGATTTCCATTGGCCATCAATCCTCTGCTGGGGAAAATGGCCATTACCAAAGGTCGGGGTCTTCTTATGGATAGCCTTATATGGTAGGATACTGATGGGAAGTAGACTAAGAACAATCGAATAGCAGGGCCAATTTGGTGTGTTTTGTGTAGATAGAAAGAAGAGACTATTGGTCATCTCTTATTTTGGTGCCCATTTGCAAAATCATGTTGGGATTGGTTATTGGAAGTGCTCCAGTGGAATGTGGCAAGAAATGAATCACTAAAAGAGTTCCTATCGTCATGGCCGGTCAATAGGAGACAATCCAAGTGGGGAATTCTATGGATAATTTTCCCTTCCCTTATAGAATGGCACGTATGGAAGGAACGAAACAAAAGAATCTTTGAAGAAACTTTGAAAGAAGTTGGAACTCTATTGAACGATATCAAATATGATATAGAAGAGGTTTTGAATAGTAGGAGTCAAGGACTTAAATACAAATACAAATACAAATAAAAATCAAAATGGGATACAAAATGGAGGCCACATTGACATTTAAATAGTTGAGTGATCACATCTTGAAGGACAGGAAAATCATCAAGCAACAAGTGGTCTAGAAGAAGCCCCAAGGAGGATGGGTGAAATTAAGTTTTGACAGTGCAAGTAGGGGCAATTTGACCAATAGCAAAATAGGTGTCATAATCCAAAATATTTTAGGAGAAGTGATAAGGGCTATGGTAGGATTTATAGGTATCACAACAAACAACATGGCAGAGATCTTAGTGTTAGAAAGGGGTCTAAATTGGTGTGCTTCCAATGGAATTACTAGCCTTATTATAGAATGTGATTCCCAAGTAATTTTGAACAGAATCATGAAATCTACAATCCACTTGTGGAGGTTAGCAGAATGGCTACCAAGGATCGAGAACCACCTTAGAAAAATTGGTGAATACCATATACAACATGTATATAGAGAAGGTAACCGGGTGGCATAATTTTTGGCTAACATGGGGATAGAAATAGTATCAGTCCGTGGATTTGATTCCAAAGATATACTACCAATAGATTTGCAAATGATCATTTCAGCAGAACAAGTTGCACCACCAAAAGTAGGCATAGGCTGAAGAGTAGACAAAAGACAGTGGAGGCAGGGGAGAGCAGTGTAAAACTTGTGACTTATGGTACCAAAATATGCAGGAACTATACTAGATCTTATGTGTATCCCAGGAAGAAGAAAATACAATAGGTGGTTTCATTTCTATAAAGACCAAACCTGATTACCTTAGCTCCCAAGAAAAATGGCAAATCACTTAGGCATAAAATGTGGATGTGAAAAGGGGGTGACAAAGGAGGCACCCAAAAACCAGATCGACTGCATTTTCAAGAAGGCCAATGAACAAGAGCATGGAATGATCGTAGTGATCCTGGGCAAGGATTTCTGGTCAGCAAGTCATGTGCTCGATGGAATCCTAGTTGAAGAACTATTTTGGTTAGTAATACAAGTGGTAGGGAATGTATTGGCATCAATTTCCATAGCACACAAGACTGTGGAGGATTGTATATGTCGAGAGGTGCTAGGCTCCCTCAACAACATCATAGTTTACCCGGTGGAAGGATGCATGCTAGGATATTTTTGGCTACAAGCGAAAGGGAAGAAAAATAAAATGAACAAGGCTTGGTCCTTGTTCAAAAAAGGGATTGTTAAAGATTACAGTTTGAAAAAAATTGAAACCTTTTCCAAGGGGAATGAGGATTTGTTCCCTGAAGGGGTAGTAGATAGGTTGTTATCCATCGGTAATGTGATTATGTATCTGTACAACTGAGCCAGGTTTCCAGTTCTAAAGTAGTTGTTCTACAACATTTTTTAACCTCACTTTTATGGAAATACAAAAGGTACCACTCCCTAGGAAGAACTTTCTTAAAAAAAATAAAAAAAATAAAGGTTAATTAATTAAATAAAATTAATTATTTAATTAATTTTGGGGATTTTCTTAGATGATTTGGGGAATGAATTTAGAATAAAATATATGATTAATTAATGATTAAAAAATCATTAATTAATAGATGATGTAATACCCACCTCTTATGTTGCTTTTTAGTTCGTGGATGCCAGACTCTTTTAGGCATTTTGGATGTATGTGTGGATTTAATCAGATGGTTTAGATGATATTATGTGTTACATTTCATTATGTTATCGATCCATTGTTAGTATGTTATATCATTGGTGTATATGTGATTTATGGTTATGTTATGATGCTTATGTATATGTTAGGATTTCATTTCGATTATGGTTTTCTGACAATATTGACCTTAGATTTATATGCACATGGATCATTGTATGTTTTCGTTACTGTTTGATATGCTTGGTATGGTATGGGACAGAGTCGTAGTTACTTTCTTCGGCGAGATCCACACGATAACCTAGTCTCGACCATTGTTTGCCATATGATATATATACATGTATGTTTCATCTTTGTGATGACAGGATTGCAGGTACCGGGCTACGTCTTCCCTGAATTGGTAGGAGTGAGCATGCCCTATCGCATTAATCTCAATGGTAAGAGAGGGGAGATAGTTTTCAGGTCCAAATCCTATCCTAAACCAAATTGTCCTAGTTAGTGGACAAGTATCTGTTTTGACTACCCTGACTGAATTCATATAGTTGATAGGAATTCGTGTATCCGTTTCCTTGATCATGTTTGATTTTGCATGTTTTCGGGTTCAGGTGTTTGAAGTGATTATCTGAGTGTTTTTCATGTTATTTATTTAATTGAATATTATTGCAATTAATTATTAAATATAGGGTATTTATTTAATTGAAAATTAAATTAAATACTTATGTTTAATTGAAAGTTTAATTAAAGTGTAATTATTGAATAAATATATTTAATTGAATATTTAATGTGAAAATTAGAGTAATTATGCTTTTATGCTTAGTTAAATAATTAAATATTTAGTTGCATGGATAATTGTGATGTAAATATTTAAGTTATT
>MU223123.1:2749479-2761886 GCA_018584345.1 Thuja plicata | reverse complement strand
CACTTTTGCATTTCACACATAAGAAGAGGAATTTTTCTCTTCCAATATTTTATATCTTCTTTATTGATTTCTTTAGATGACAACCACCTCATGTATTTTCCAAGATCATATATAACTTATTTGACACTGTTGGCGAAGTAATGTGGGAGAGATAGAGGTAGAACGTACTGCAATATTTGTAAAATGATCTTGTCAATATTTTATAAAAGAATGCAATGAAAACTACATGCAGTATACAAATATATAGTCAATACAAAATAACATGAATTGCCTTAATAAATGTATGCCAATCATGTATTTTCATCCTTGGCCCAAATTCACTTTTCTTTGAGATGAGATCATTTATGTTCGCAGCAAATCCTGTGGGAAATCATATTTTTTTTATGACTTCTTTTATAGCATTGCTCTGCTACTCTGACAATAACCAACTAATGGCACTTGTATCAATCTGGTCTCCATTCTTATTTGATTGAATGACATTTTTTATTGCATGGTTGGATTCTTCAATGTCACTACAAATTTTGACAATTTGGTCTTTGTCACGCCTTCCATCCAAGATTTTCCATAATGTCTTTGTTACATTCTTTCCAATATGCATAGGATCAAAAAAATGCATGATTGGGACTTGCTCGTAGTATGAAAACCTAGTAAATTATGTAGGATAACTTTTTAGTCCTTTCGGAAGTTGGTCATTGATGCCTTGACGACCTTCACAAGCATCAATTACATCATCAGTAAGCAAAACACAATATCAAAATATAAATTTGAAACAAAAACCATTAGATGGAATGACATTACCTCAGTAATTTATTTTATTGTATGCCAACTTCCATAGGCGAGGTGTCATTCTCCATGGCTTTGATGTAGTCTCTTCTTTCCCATTGAAAAGATGTTTTTTGGTAATTCAGTACTTATGATTTCTGTGGAGAAAGTGTCTATTCTCATCGAACACCTGCTTTCTTAAACTTTTTGAATGACAAGATTTCATCTTTGGACCACAAACTGGACATGCAAATTTTCCCTTTGTCTGAAAACCTACAAGATCATGTAGAATTGGATTAATTAATAAGTTAACTTTGTGTTAAGAAGTGTTAAGAAGAGAACATATCACAAAAATGTGTTAGCCTAGGGGCATCATGTATTGTCCATAGAATCATTGCATGAAATTGAAATTGTCTTTATCCTATTGGTCTAGAGATGTCATACATAGTGACCCCATTCCATAACACCATCAACTCGTTGATAAGAGGCTCAATATATACATTGATATCTTTAACTTGGTACTTACCTAGTTGAATGAACAAAAACATTACAAAATTATTATGACCATTTTGATAGATTATTTATAATAAATTAATTTAGATGACTATTAAATCAAAAAATACCTGGAACAATCAGTGCCAACATTATGTGCTCCCTCTTTATGGACAACCAAGGAGGAATGTTATTGTTGATAACAAAAATAGGCCACACTAAGTAAGTAGATCTCATCTCTCCAAATGGATTGACACTGTCCGCTGCCAATGAAAGCTTGATATTACGAGGTTCTTCTTTAAAGTGTGGCCATTTTTCCTCTATTTCCTTAAATGCCAAACCATCCGCAGGCATTCACATAATTTAATCTTGAATTCTATTGCATGCATGGTAATCCATAAATTGTGCCAAGCTATTGCACCTGAATAATCATTGCAGACGTGGAATAATGGGAATATGCTGAAGAACCTAGCAAGGCACCTTTTTTGTTATTCGTTTCGATTGATATCTACTAATATGACAAATAGGGCAGTCTATTGCAAATTCATATTTTTTATGATATATAATATGATCGTTTGGACATGCATGTATTGTTTGATACTCCATTCCAATATCTTTTATAATGGCAGATAATTCTCGGTATGAGTGAGGTAGAATGTTTGATGGGGGTAAAAAACACTCACCTATCAACCTACAACCAAAAATATAATTTTTTAATTTAAATAATATTAATTGCTACATGATTCACCCAATGTTAATGTTATCTCTCAAAATTGCGCCTTGTTAATTTTGCAGGAAACTTAACCTTTTGGAGAAACATGGAAACATTCCAAGGTTGTGGGTAACCTATGGCTGGAATGAATCTCTAGGTTCTAGGCGGGCTTCCTTTATGATGATCACCTGTTTGCTTCCTGAAAGACTGAAAACTGATGGTGAAAATGGATAGAAGGATTGCATGAAAACATAAATAGCTGAAATGAAATCTAAACTAAGGTGATCCACCAAATTTGACATGAAAGCATAACACATAGAGGATTAAGCCCTGGGTCAACTAACTGAATTGGAGGTAAAACACAAATCTCTTGTATAGGCATGCATAAATATTTCATAACAAGGTCATGATTAAACCTGTTAAGAGGAAAGACTTCACAGTTAACAGCTCAAAAGTAAGACACTAGTTACAACCTACAAGCAAACATACTCTTCTGCAAGTAGATGCTGCAAATGGGACATGATTAAAAGGAAATAAAATCATTCATAATTAACCCATCAACCATCTACAACGCAAACAAACAAGCAGAAAAGAGACAAAGCTGACACAATTTAATAAATTGGTTCCAAGAACGTCAAAACTCTGCATATTATTTCTCACAATGAGTTGCAGACTTCTAAAAAAATACATCAAGGACACAGAAAATGTCACAAGCATGCCTCCTTACATAATCAGAACTTGTTACAAATGAGTCCTCAACTCATACTTATGCTTTTTCAGCCAATTGCATTTTGGAGAGCAATAACTTTTGGATCGGATTTGGCCTGTCCAGCCACCATTTATCCCTTTAAAAGTCTACAAAAATGCAACTTGGTGACCCAAAAGTCATATCCAACAAATATCAACATAAATACTCCCTTACCAAAGTAGTCTTATCCCTCTAGAAGAGTCACAAAAGTCTCATAATTGCAATAACTTTTTCTGCAGACTTTTAACAACTGCAACCTTTGACTTTTTAAAATCTGATCCTTCCATATGTAAAATATCTGATTTACATCATCTGAGAACAATCTGATATTGTTCTATCTTTTGAAAAAATCTGATCTCATTCACTTTGAAAATAACAATTCTTACTCTTGACTGTCTTACTCCTGCCTTCTGCGAGTATTTCTTTCCTCAGTCGCAAGCTCGCGAGCTGTTTAAACTGACCTTCTTGATTTCGGTGACTGAGCAACATCCCTTTTCTTACTGCATATTCTTCTCAGTCGCATACTCACTCAGCTTTTACTTCAGTTTCCATCTTGTGCGCGAGTGGGCAATGACATCTATTTTCTGACTGGTCGCAAACTCGCGAGCCTGAAAACTTCACCTTACTCTTGGTTGCGAGTGCGCGACATCCTTCCTCTTTCATTTGTTTCCTACTCACAAACTGTTTTCCTTTTATCTTCATTGTCTGGCAACTGTGCGATGCCCTTCCTTTTTTCTCATTGCACACTAGCGAGCCGTTCTCCCTTTATCTTCATTGATTGGCAAGTGAGCGATGAGTTCCCCTTTTAGCTTGTCGCACACTCACAAGCTCTTTCCTGATCACCTCAAAGCCTCAATGATTGAGCGAGACATTGAATAGTCTCTTTGGTCACTTGGTGCATACTCGCGAGTTGATAATTGATTACCTTTATTGATGGGCAACTGAGCGATGAGTCTCCTCCTTTGCTCGTCGCACACTCGTGAGCTCCTTCTCTTCCATGTTCCGTGGACTTGCGGAAAAAATAGAAATAGGGTGCATTTCCTCGCTTGCAAAAAAATACCTTCGCAGGTAGAAACCTGCCACATGTAAAAAACCCTCTCTTTTTGCCTTTGCGGAAAATCACCAGCTAAGGTAGAATTCCGCCACGAGCACAAAATTCTTCTTTTTCTGCTTTTTCAGAAAATTACCTGAGAGGTGCGAAACTTGCAACAAGGCAAAATTCCTCCTCTTTTTTCCTTTGCAGAAAATCACCAGCTAAGGTAGAAATCCATCATGGAGAATTAGAATTTCAATTCTCCGCAAGCCTTTGCAGAAAATTACCTTCGTAGGTAGAATTCTGCCAAGGACCTTGGTACCGAAAATCGGTAACATTTTTGGCAACATCTGCAAAATGTTTGCTTGCTAAACATCAAGACCAGCTGCCTGAACTATCCATTGGGCATAGAGTCATTAAGAAAACATACTGGCAACTTGAATTCCACTTGAAAAACTAATCAAACCTTCTGAACTGACTGAAAATGGAAGCATGAGTTGTGATAGGAAAATATGGCACTTGTAACCTCTGATTGACTGAGAACCCCTCTAAGAACCTTGAAAACTAGAAAATTGAAACCAAACTAACTAACTGGAAAACTGCAAACCGAAAATGTTGTTGTAGCTCATGATATTTGTATGAAGGAAATGATTATGATATGAGATAGTGGAGTATACTCCTATATTCTGTTATAGATCCTTTATTTATACCAGTATGATGAATTCCAACATTGCTTTCTCCTTATTACTCCGACCACACGGAAAGCAAACTAACTACCAACTGACTGTGCAACCAGCACTTAGAGGAAAAAAAAACTACCTAACCTACCCTAGTCTAACCGGCATAGAAGCATGGTCAAACAAATCCATTTACAGGTTCTGAGAAATATCCGCCTTTTCTCCTCAGTTTGCATAGGAAAACATACTCAACAGGAGCAAGGAATACATGAAACATAGGCAGATGACCCAAAAGTTGATACACCATGTCTTGAAAGATATAGGCGAATGTACTCACCTTATTAGTTTGATCAAATGCGCTATTATCCAAGGATGGAGGAATGAGTCAAAATTGCTCTGACTCAGCTACAAATGCGTCCTCAATTTCATCTTTTAATGGAGAATCATGTTTAGCTACTTGGGCAACTACTCCTTCATTATGGGCCTCCATTCTTGCCAAATGCCTAATGGGGCAGCCTCTAGAGATGACAAACTGAGGGCTTACTCTACCAGCTCCCCATTGTTATTCATACTGACTTCCTTGCATAAGTGCTCGCCATGCCAATTCCTCCTTCTCAGTTAGAGGCCCACCATCTTCTGTCAGGACCTCTAATAGATTATCCAAGCTATCAACCGGTGAAAGATTCTCAGCATGTGGTTCAAACCTCATCTTAGGCACAAGATCTTTAGGAGTGATTTCCAAAATAGGGCTCTCTTCAATAGGCTCACACTCTGAAATTTCAACCATAAGATTTTCACAGAATTTTTTTATAATACTATCAAAACACTCCTCTGCTAAGATCTCATCACCCTCCATATCTTGAGTGGATACTTTGTCAAGTGTAGCCCCATCATTGATGTCCTTTTGCTATAAAGTGTGGATGGATATGTTGCGAATATCAGTACTCTCCTCTTGTTCCACAAATAGGGGTAACTCATCAAAGAAAAACATGGCAGTTTCCCTTTGATGATTAGTCTCCTTCTCCACAACCAATAAAGTGTGCTCATTATCCTGGTCAATAAACATAGGCAGCTCAACAAACAAATCTGATACTCCTTTCTCAACAGCTTTAAATTGCTCAAAAACTTGCTGCCTCAACTGGTGATGTTCTTTCATAGCTATTTCTCCATTGTCTGGTACTGAATGAGCAGTAGCGTCCTCATTCTCAGTCTCTTGATTTTGAACTGGCTCACATGGGGTATCCTTTACAAGGTTCAACACTTCATAACCAGGATACCTAGTCCATGAAGGCTGCCATATCTACTGGATATTTTGATCATTAACAGGTTCTTGACATGGCTGAACAAGGAAATGAGAAGAAGCTTCTATCCTAAAACTTGGAATTACAGGCCTAGTAACTCCTTCACAAGCAGGCTGAACTGGAACACAGGAAATTGCCTGAGCCTCTAGCTCTTTTAGTCATACACACAACAACCTCATTTGCTTCTCTTTAAGTATAACCTGCTCAGCAAATAACTCCTCATCATGTCTTTGAGCCTCTATTTCTTGTTGCTGAATATGATATTGATAAGCAAGCTCCTTCTGCTGCATGTAGTACTCTTGTTCCTGATCCAAGGCCCTCATCTATGGTTGAAAGTTTGCCAAAAAATCATCTAGATTTATATTTTTAATAGGCTTGGGGTGATTTTTCAAATGATCATGATAACTATCTTGTGGCTATTGATAGGCATGCTGCCAAACAATTAGAGCAGGGGTGGGTGGGTGACATGCATATGGGATTTGTTGGCTACTTGCTGCTATAGGGTTATTCTGAGTAAAACCGGTAGTATAGTCATTTTGATATGGCTGATAGGGCTGATAAGATGGTAAAAATGTAGAACCCTCATGAAATGGGGAATGATAAGCCATTTTCTCATGAAATAAAAAGCACTCATATAAGTTGGAAAATACTTAATATTTTTGAAAAGTTGGAAAAACCAGATATTATTTTCTCATACCAGCAACTGCATCTGCTTGAAACCAGTGAAAAATACGCTCCAGAGTCGCCAGGTGTGCTTAGAACTTGCCTCCAAAGGAAGAAAATACTACTATCCACACCAAACAGCAGTTACAAAAAGCTTGAAAAGAACTGAAAATCAGCTCTTGGTCCCACCGGGCGTGCCAAAACTGTTATCTCTCAAAATTGTGCCTTGTTAAGTTTGCAGGAAACTTAACCTTTTGGAGAAACATGGAAACATTCCAAGGTTGTGGGTAACCTATGGCTAGAATGAATCTCCAGGTTCTAGGCGGGCTTCCTTTATGATGATCACCTGTTTGCTTCCTGAAAGACTGAAAATTGATGGGGAAAAGGGATAGAAGGATTGCATGAAAACGTAAATAGCTTAAATGAAATCTAAACTAAGGTGATCCACCAAATTTGACATGAAAACATAACACACAGGGGATTAAGCCCTGGGTCAACTAACTGAATTGGAGGTAAAACACAAATCTCTTGTATAGGCATGCATAAATATTTGATAACAAGGTCATGATTAAACCTGTTAAGAGGAAAGACTTCATAGTTAACAGCTCAAAAGTAAGACACTAGCTACAACCTACAAGAAAACATACTCTTCTGCAAGTAGATGCTACAAATGGGACATGATTAAAAGGAAATAAAATCATTCACAATTAACCCATCAACCATCTACAATGCATACAAACAAGCAGAAAAGAGACAAGGCTGACACAATTCAATAAATTGGTTCCAAGAATGTCAAAACTCTGTATATTATTTCTCACAATGAGTTGCAGACTTCTGCGAAAATACAAGGACACAGAAAATGTCACAAGCATGCCTCCTTACATAATCAGAACTTGTTACAAATGAGTCCTCAAATCATACTTATGTTTTTTCAGCCAACTGCATTTTGGAGAGCAATAACTTCTGGATCAGATTTGGCCTGTCCAGCCACCATTTATCCCTTTAAAAGTCTACAAAAATGCAACTTGGTGACCCAAAAGTCATATCCAACAAATATCAACATAAATACTCCCTTACAAAAGCAGTCTTATCCCTCTAGAAGAGTCACAAAATTCTCAGAATTGCAATAAATTTTTTTGCAGACTTTTAACAACTGTAACCTTTGACCTTTTAAAATTTGATCCTTCCATCTATAAAATATCTTATTTACATCATCTGAGAACAATCTAATATTGTTCTGTCTTTTGAAAAAATCTGATCTCATTCGCTCTGAAAATCACATTTCTTACTCTTGACTGTCTTACTCCTACCTTCTGCGAGTATTTCCTTCCTGTCGCCTACTTGTTCAGCTTCTATGCTCTGCTTTTGTCCTCTGTGCGAGTGAGCGATGTTGTCTTTTCTTTCCTTAGTTGCAAGCTCACGAGCTGTTTAAACTAACCTTCTTGATTTGGGCAACTGAGCAACATTACTTTTCTTACTATATATTCTACTCGGTCGCATACTCGCTCAGCTTTTACTTCATTTTCCATCTTGTGCGCGAGTGGGCGTTGACATCCATTTTTTGACTGGTCACAGACTTGCGAGCCTGAAAACTTCACCTTACTCTTGGCTGCGAGTGCGCGACATCCTTCCTCTTTCATTTGTCGCCTACTCGTGAATTGTTTTCCTTTTATCTTCATTGTCTGGCAACTGCATGATGCCCTTCCTTTTTTCTTGTCGCACACTCGCGAGCCGATCTCCCTTTATCTTCATTGATCGGCGAGTGAGTGATGAGATCCCCTTTTAGCTTGTCGCACACTCGCGAGCTCTTTCCTAATCACCTCAAAGCCTCAGCGATTGAGCAAGATGTTGAATGGTCTCTTTGGTCGCTCAGCGCATATTCGCGAGTTGATAATTGATTACCTTTATTGACAGGTGACTGAGTGATGAGTCTCCTCCTTTGCTCATTGCACACTCGCGAGCTCCTTCTCTTCCATGTTTTGTGGACTTGCGGAAAAGACAGAAACAGGGTGCATTTCCTCGCTTGCGGAAAAATACCTTCGCAGGTAGAAACCCGCCACATGTAAAAAACCCTCTCTTTTTTCCTTTGCGGAAAATCACTAGCTAAGGTAGAATTCTGCCACAAGCGCAAAATTCTTCTTTTTCTGCTTTTTTGGAAAATTACCTGAGAGGTGCGAAACCCGCAACAAGGCAAAATACCTCCTCTTTTTGCCTTTGTGGAAAATCACCAGCTAAGGTAGAAATCTGCCATGGAGAATCAAAATTTCAATTCTCCGCAAGCCTTTGTAGAAAATTACCTTCGCAGGTAGAATTCTGCCAAGGACCTTGGTACCGAAAATTGGTAACATTTTTTTTCTAAGTGCTGGTTGCACAGTCAGTTGGTAGTTAGTTTTCTTTCTGTGTGGTCAGAGTAATAAGGAGAAAGCAATGTTAGAATTCATCATACTAGTATAAAGAAAGGATCTATAATAGAAGATAGGAGTGTACTCCACTATCTCATATCATAAACATTTCCTTCATATGAATATCATGAGCTACAACAACGTTTTCAGTTGGCAGTTTTCCAGTTAGTTAGTTTGGTTTCAGTTTTCTAGTTTTCAAGGTTCTTAGAGGGGTTCTCAGTCAATCAGAGGTTACAAGTGCCATATTTTCCTATCACAACTCATGCATCCATTTTGAGTCAGTTCAGAAGGTTTAATCAGTTTTGCAAGTGGAATTCAAGTTGCCAGTATGTTTTCTTAATGACTCTATGCCCAATGGATAGTTCAGGCAGCTGGTCTTGATGTTTAGTAGGAAAACATTTTGCAGATGTCGCCAAAAATGTTACCGATTTTCGGTGCCAAGGTCCTTGGTGAAATTCTACCTGCGAAGGTAATTTTCTGCAAAGGCTTGCGGAGAATTGAAATTATGATTCTCCATGGCGGATTTCTACCTTAGCTGGTGATTTTTTGCAAAGGCAAAAAGAGGAGGAATTTTTCCTTGTTGCGGGTTTCGCACCTCTCAGGTAATTTCCCAAAAAAGAAGAAAAAGAAGAATTTTACGCTCGTGGCGGAATTCTACCTTAGCTGGTGATTTTCTGCAAAGGCAAAAAGAGAGGGTTTTTTACATGTGGTGGGTTTCTACCTACGAAGGTATTTTCTCACAAGCAAGGAAATGCACCCTGTTTCTATTTTTCTCGCAAGTCCACGGAACATGGAAGAGAAGGAGCTCACGAGTGTGTGGCAAGCAAAGGAGGAGACTCATCGCTCAGTCGCCCGTCAATAAAGGTAATCAATTTTCAACTCGCGAGTATGTGTCAAGTGACCAAAGAGACCATTCAATGTCTCACTCAATCACTAAGGCTTTGAGGTGATCAAGAAAGAGCTCGCGAGTGTGCGACAAGATAAAAGGGGAACTCATCACTCACTCACCGATCAATGAAGATAAAGGGAGATCGGCTCACGAGTGTGCGACGAGCAAAAAGGAAGGGCATCATGCAGTCGCCAGACAATAAAGATAAAAGGAAAATAGTTCACGAGTAGGCAACAAACGAAAGAGGAAGGATGTCACGCGCTCGCAGCCAAGAGTAAGGTGAAGTTTTTAGGCTCGCAATTTTGTGACCAGTAAGAAAATGGATGTCATCGCCCACTCACGTACAAGATGGAAACTGAAGTAAAAGCTGAGCGAGTATGCAACTAAGCAAAATATTTAGTAAGAAAAGGGATGTCACTCAGTCGCCCAAATCAAGAAGGTCAGTTTAAACAGCTCGCGAGCTTGGGACTGAGGAAAGAAAAGACAACATCGCTCACTCACGCAGAGGACAAAAGCAGAGCATAGAAGCTGAACGAGTAGGCGACAGGAAGGAAATACTCACAGAAGGCAGGAGTAAGACAGTCAAGAGTAAGAAATGTGATTTTCAGAGAGAATGAGATCAGATTTTTTCAAAAGAAAGAACAATATCAAATTGTTCTTAGACGATGTAAATCAGATATTTTACAGATGGAAGGATCAGATTTTAAAAGGTCAAAGATTGCAGTTGTTAAAAGTCTGCAGAAAAAGTTATTGCAATTCTGAGACTTTTGTGACTCTTCTAGAGGGATAAGACTGCTTCTGTAAGGGATTATTTATGTTGATATTTGTTGGATATGACTTTTGGGTCACCAAGTTGCATTTTTGTAGACTTTTAAAGGGATAAATGGTGGCTGGACAGGCCAAATCCGATCCAGAAGTTATTGCTCTCCAAAATGCAGTTGGCTGAAAAAGCATAAGTATGAGTTGAGGACTCATTTGTAACAAGTTTTGATTATGTAAGGAGGCATGCTTGTGACATTTTCTGTGTCCTTGATGTATTTTTGTAGAAGTCTGCAACTCATTGTGAGAAATAATATACAGAGTTTTGACGTTCTTGGAACCAATTTATTGAATTGTGTCAGCCTTGTCTCTTTTCTGCTTGTTTGTATGCATTGTAGATGGTTGATGGGTTAATTTTGAATGATTTTATTTCCTTTTAATCATGTCCCATTTGCAGCATCTACTTGCAGAAGAGTATGTTTTCTTGCAGGTTGTAACTAGTGTCTTACTTTTATGCTGTTAACTGTGAAGTCTTTCCTCTTAACATGTTTAATCATGACCTTGTTATGAAATATTTATGCATGCCTATACAAGAGATTTGTGTTTTACCTCCAATTCAATTAGTTGACCTAGGGCTTAATCCTTTCTGTGTTATGTTTTCATGTCAAATTTGGTGGATCACCTTAGTTTAGATTTCATTTCAGCTATTTACATTTTCATGCAATCCTTCTATCCCTTTTCCCCATCATTTTTCAGTCTTTCAGGAAGCAAACAGGTGATCATCATAAAGGAAGGCCACCTAGAACCCAGAGATTCATTCCAGCCATAGGTTACCCACAACCTTGGAATTTTTCCATGTTTCTCCAAAAGGTTAAGTTTTCTGCAAACTTAACAAGGTGCAATTTTAAGAGATAACAGTTAATTGTAAGGGAATTATGACTAAAATAATGAAAAAAGATAACATACCTTAACATACATGTCATTGTTATGTTGGATAAACCATTCATAACCTTCAATTTCACCAACAACAATATAGCAGCAAGAAGAGTTGTTTCGGAGCCTTCATATAGGAGCTTGTGTGCCTTCTCAAGTATAGGTACATCAAGGTCTGTGTCAACATCATCATCATCATCATCATCATCATCATCATCATCATCATCTTGATCATTGTGATCATCTTAATCATCATGATCTTCTTCATCATCATGGTCTTCTTCCATGGGATCATTACCTTCTATATTCACACCTCCATGTTCCCTCGTTTGGAAATCCACATTCTCCAGATTGTTATGGTCCATAATATGAAACTCAGGGAGGTTGACCTATATGAAAATGATGACCTTATATTAACCATGACCATGATGTCATCATCAAATCATGTCTTATGTATTTTATAAATTATTAAAATACATACCAATGGATGATATTTGTTTCCCCCTTCAATGAGACCATGTTGCCTATAATGTTCCTCAGCTGTTTTGATTAGATATGTTCGAGTCTTTAAGCCCCTACAATTTTTGCAAGGACAATAACATTTTCCATCATCTTTTCTTTTTAAGTTAGACCATAGTGTAGAAATTGTCTCCCTATTTTTTTGTGCATTGATATCGTTAGACATGGTCTTTATTGAATGGAATGACTCATTGGTGGAAGAAGGATGATTTGTTTGCAACCTGCAGATACAAATCGTTACTGAACAACCATTTTCTCAACTATAATTTTCTGAATGCAAAGGGAAATTTATCATACCAAATCAAAGTTTAGAAAAGGATGGTTCTGATGCTTTGCCATTACAATAGCAATAGAGGGTGTATAGATAGAAAACCAGTTGTAAAGAGTAGGTTTAAATAAATAAAATCAAGTAAATAACTAGGGAAACTGAATAACATTGTAGGACTCCTTACCTCCATATATAGGCTGCTCTTAAGTAATGAAAACACAAAGAAACCTCTCCTAATCATATGAATAC
>MU223123.1:2689242-2714817 GCA_018584345.1 Thuja plicata | reverse complement strand
GTGGTACTTAGGAATGTTGAGTCCATGTGTGGCCCATTCCTAGTGTACGTATTTTGTATTATTGGATTTCTCCTCTTGTGGTAGTGCTCTTTCACCCCTTTGTTTCAGGTCTTTTGGAGACCTATGTTTATCCTTGGGTAATGGGTATTTTCTTGTGTTCTTGTTTTTAGTTTGTTGGTTGTTATGTGTGTATATATCCTGGTTCAGTTCTAGATCCCCTAGCTCGGGGGTGGCCTTCCAAAGGCCTAGGTTGGGAGGTGAGCCTCCATGGTCAACCTTGATGTTCTCGCAGGTTATGAGAAAGCTCCTGGAAGTGTAGCTGGTGTCTTGGAATCTTGGTTGTAATCCCTTTTTTCAAAGTCATTTTCTGGTTTAAATATTTTCCTTGAATTGTTTAAAGGAGATTGGATATTTGTAATTCCCTTGTTTAAAGCTCATGTATTCTGGAAAAAAAATTGTATTCACTACTTCCTTGTAATAAAAAGAGAAACTTGTTCTATATGCTTGTATGATTAATTGCATTATTGGCTACTTTAGAATTAGTATTATTTTTGTTCTATTAAAGTGATAAGAAAATAAATCTTAAGGATTATAGCTTTATTATATGTTGTTGAAATCATATATCAAAATTTCTATTAGTTTAATCTGTGAAATATGCAAAGGTATTGGAAAAGATTCCATATCTTATAGTTCTTATAACATGTTTAAATGAAAATTGGTCTTCATTCGATTAAGGTTTAAATGCCCAATTTTTGGGGCACGACAGTTCCAGAACTCATCAGGGGGCTTAATACCTAGAGGAAGATCCATGTAATTTGAGGGAAGGGAACCAATGCCATAGCCCAAGATATCTGTTATTCTCCTCTATCTTTCCTTAGGGGTGTTGATTTAGAATATGGAACTCTTATTCTAGTTGACGAATTTCCCAGTAGCTCTAGTGTAAGAGTTAATAAAGTTTTTAACCACTCTGGCTTCTCTCACCAAAGCCTCTCTACCTAAAATGGTATCATCTACAAATTTCTAGTGAGAGAAAAAAATATCTCCAGAGGACGGTATGATTCCTTTCAATTCCCCAATCCTCCTTTTTTCCATAATCAATCTCCCAAGGCACTTAGCCAAAATAATGAAGAGAATGGGAGACAGGGGGTCTCCTTGTCTCAATCCCCTAGAAGCTCTAAAGAAAGAAGATAGAGAACCATTGACCAGAATCACTAGTGAAGGAGATGATATGAGTTGATGGATGATCTTTCATGTGTTCAAGTTGAATCCAAAAGATCCAAGCACCTTTAGCAGGAAGGATAGTCAACACAATCATAAGCCTTAGACAAGTCAAGCTCGAGAAGGAATCCTTCCCTCTTACAAGCATCTAAGGAGTGGATCACTTCGTGCACTACCATGATGGAATCAAGAATATGTCTACCTGGAACAAACCCTGACTACTAGTGAGAAATGATAGAGGGGAGCACCTTAAGAATTTTTATGGTGATGACTTTAGATATTATCTTGTAGAAAGAATTGCATAAGCTTATGGGTCTGAAGAGCTCCATAGAATCTTCCCCTGAGACTATTGGGATAAGAACTAGGAAAGTAGAATTAAGTTCTTTAAGAAGGTTTTTGGATCCATAGAATTCCTACACTACTTTGACCACATCAGATTTAACCACTTCCCAGTACCTTTGGAAGAAAAAAATCAGAAAACCATATGGTCCCAGGGCCTTATCTCTGGGAAGAGACTGTGGGATTTTTAAACTTCTTCCATCTTAGGAATAGCACACAAAACTTTGTTTTGATCTTCTGAGATGAGTTTAGGTATGCTTCTCAAGAGTTCCTCCTAATCCTCCTCAGAGAGCTCATGGTCTTTTGAGAGAAGGGAAGAGAAAAAATAAATTGCTTCATTAGTTATGCCATTTTCATCTTGCAAGATTTGATCCCCCCTCTTTATGTTATTGATCCTATTCGCAGCCCTATATTTATTGTGGATAGGTGGAAGAATCGAGTATTTTGGTCCCCCTCCCTTAACCATATGGATATTGATCTCTACTTCCATAAAATTTCCTCCTTCCCTATAACATTGTGGTACTTTGATAGCATGTTTTTTCTTTGTGCATTCTTTCCTCATCATACCCTTATCTCTGTATTTCCTCTTGGACATGATTTATATCTATTATAGCCTTCTCTTTGGAAGAGAAGATATCTCCAAACTCTTTCTTAATCTATTTCTTGATATTTATCTTGATGTTTCTAAGTTTTTTAGCCACCCTGAACATTGGCAGGACTTTTATATCAATATTCCACCATTCCTTAATTTTGTTAGTTAGATTAGGCTGAGTGGTCCACATCTTCTTGAACCTGAAGGGGAAGTTTCTTTTCTTTATAATAAGGTCCAAAAAGAGAGAAAAGGGTGAGTGGTTCAACCCAATCCTCACCAAGGATGATAATTTGCAATTATAGGAATTCAACCAATCAACAGTGATCAAAGCTCTATCCAGCCAGACTTGGATGTACTCTTTTCCAATTCTCTTATTAGTCTAAGTAAATCTCGCAACCTGAAGATCCACATCTAAGAGGGCTTGATCATTTATGAAGTCCATAAGATCTTGCGTGCTTTCCAAGGTAGGATTGATGCCTCCTTGTTTTTCCTCTTCTTTAAGGGGGTATTAAAGTCCCTCATAAATATTCCCTTAGAGAGGTCATAAATGGACGTTATGCTTTGAAATTTATCCCAATAAGATCTACCTTTTTTATATTTAGGAGCATAGATATTCATAATGTACCAACTATCAATATCCTTTATGTTAGTGAAATTTATAATTAATAAATTACCTTCTTTGTGGATGACTTTAGCCTTTAGGTGAGAGGAGTTCCACATAGTCATATGACCTCCAGAGGCTCAATCTGAGCTAGTAGCAATCATTTCCATTATTTTACATAAATTTATGCACTCTAGTTTTTCCTTCTTCATCTTAGTTTTCTAGATTAACATTATGTCTGGTCTATGATCCCTTATCATATTCCTAATAAAATACTGCTTATGTGAACCATTAAGCCCACAAATATTCCAAAAGATTAGCTTCATTTATTTCTATATGTGTATGCTTCCTGGATGTTCTTTTGGGTTCTATCCACTATATTCTTGCTAGCTTCTTCTTTCTGAACATGGCTCGATTTATTTCTTCTTAGAGTTTTCAATTTGGCCCCCACGTCAGTTTTAATCCTACTTCTAGTTTCTTCTGGGGAGACCGAGGAGGGATCCCTACTACTCTTTTTCTTATTCTTGTGAACATTAGTTCACTCTCCCTCCATCCCTTCTTTTTATTTCTCAAAGAGTTATTCCATTCTTTTGAGTTTCCCTGGGTGACCGATTTTAGTAGTTCTTCCATATTGAATACCTGCTCTAGTGGATCAAGCTTTGTTCTTTAATTAGGATTTGATTCATGAGATGGATCTCCCATCAACGTGTATTTCTTAGGAATGATCTCTCAAACCTCCAAAGATGGCTCTATGGAACCCAATGAAAAGAAGTTGTCCATCTCATGTGGGATAGGGCTAGAGTCTATCCCTTCTCCATTTCTTAGCTCTTCCATGGTACTATCCTCTCCTGAGGGTTCATGCAGCTTATTATCTTCTAAAAAAATTTTAGAACAAGCTGAGGGATGAAACATCACCATCTCAAAAATACTATCATTGTGATGCAGGAGGTTCACCACATTATCTTTATTGTTGTTGTCTTCCATTTCCTCTTGGATCTTTTTTCATTTCAGGGATCAGCATTGTAGAATCCTTTTTCTTCCAAACCTTGTTATTGTTTTCTTCAGTCACCTCCTAGATCTTTTGTTTTTTTTCCATTGTTGGGAATAATGGTACTTGGTCCTTGGTCTTTCATGCTATCCTTTGGGCCTTCTTGGATTTTTACTTTAATAAAATTGGGCACTTTTTGACTACATGTCCAACTTTCTTATAGTGAAAGCAAGAAAAGGGCACACTTTCATATTCCAATTTCTGCAATATTTTCCCAATTTGGAATGAATCTCTATGATCTCTGGCATGTATTTCCCCTCTTCTACCCCTATACATATTCTGGCATAGGTTAGATGCCTCTTAGCAACTATCACTGGGTCAATCAATAGAAGTTCTCCAAAGGATTTGGCTATTCTAACAAAGACATCTTCATGCCAAAATTCCAGGGGGAGTTTTGGTATCCTTACCCAAACATGGACTTGGATAAAGAATGAATCATTAAGATCCAGGTTTGGAGACCATTTCTGTAGGGCCAAAGAGGATTTCCCTATAGCCCACGCTCCATCACATAAGATCTTTACATAGTCCTCCTGGCATGAGAACTCAAAAGACAGAAAGCCCTTCGCCATAGCTATTATTTCAACTTGACCCTTTAGGTTCCATTTTTCTTTCCAAAATCCCTGACTATGTCAATATTTGGCCTCGACCTAGAAAATTTACCAACCAGAGTAGGAGACATGGTATCAATATTATGGTCTACTAGTTCGTCAGGTAGTGCAATAGCGTACTTACCCTTTTCCTTATCAGATAGGTCCTTTATAACTGGGAAAGAAGCCTTCCCTGTGGGCTTAATCCCAAATAGTAAATGTTGATGTAGGGAAGAGGCGATGATTAGTGCAAGCACTGGTTTAGGCAGAAATGTTGATTCACTTGTGGTTAACAAACAATAAAATTTTGACAGCATGTACTTTTATAAAAATCAATCTTTGACAGAAACTTGAGAGTTAGAAACCCAAAAACAACATAAAATGACTTTAAACACCAGATTCCTACAAAACCAAGTTAGTATGCCAACCAAAAATGCATTAGAATCTGCAAAACCAAAAGTCAAACTAAGCTAGTGGAAAAGTTGATTCAGGCGGAGGCACTGATTAGTGCAAGCACCAATGCATGTAACATAGGCATTAATCCACAAGTTTGACCTATAGCTTCACAAAATAATAAAAAAATAATGAAATTCCAAGGGACATGGGTCCCACAAGGAATTCCATAATGTATACATGAAAATCTATTTGAGAATGGATTTCAAAGTCTAGGAGTCATAATGTGAATTCTAGATTTTAGAATATGTCACAATTTTTTAGATTTGGTCAAATTTTAGTTTTAGCAAGCTCCTATAATAATTATATTTCTCTCTCTCTATCTCATTCTCTTTGTCTAAGATCCTAGGCTCTAGACTTGTCTATTTCCCTATCACTCTTATTTTCACTCTCTCTACATCTTTCTTTCTCACTTCTCCTCTCTCCCCCATGCTATATATCTTATAATTTCACAAATAGTAAAATTTCAATAATTACCAAGCTCCTATCATCATTCTCTATATCCCTATTTGTATCTCTTTATCCCCCATGATATCTAGACCTATCTATATTCCTATTAATCTCCCTATCCTCCTCTCCATCCCACTCTCTCTTCTCTCCCTGAGCTCTAAACCCATTTCTTTCACCCTTCACTCTACTCTCTATCTCCTCTCTCTTCTCTACCTACCTTGCACAATTCCCTCCTCTTTATCTCATATCTCTCTCCCCTTCCCCACCTCCCTCTCTACTTATCTCTATATATCTATCACTCTCCCTATATACCTCCCCTCACTCTCTCTCTGCCTTTGTTTCTATACACACATCTCCCTCTCCCCCCTTTATCTTCATCCCATGATTGTTACCTACTTATCTCTCTCACCATTTCATTCTCTACTTATCTATATCCCCTCTCCCTTTCTCTACATACCTCTTCCTCCCTCCCTCTCCCCTCCCTTCTCTATTTTTCTTTATATCACTCTCCATGTCTCCCCAAATTTTAATACACATCTATCAATCCATATAATTCTCCCTCTCTCCCTTCTCTCTACCTATATTACTATCTCACTCTCTTTTTTGTCCTGCAAGATGTATACCTATATTTCTATCTTCAATATGTACTCTTTTCTCTTCCTCTCTCTCCCTCTCCCTCCCCATCTCTCTACATAAATCCCCTATTTATCTATATACCTCTCGTTCCCTCCTTCCCCACCCTCTCTACCATTCTACCTCTACATATTTATATTCCATCTCCCTCTCTTTATGCATACTTCTCCTTCCTCCTCTACCTACCTCTATTTATCGACATACATCTCCCTCACACCCTTAATCTTTATACCTTCCTCCCTATATCCTTCCCTCTTCATACCTATGTAAGGTATGAAACCCAAAACTATCTCACCAAAATAATTAAATAACTCAATAATCACATAAGAATGTAAAAAATTACAAGTTCATTAGTAATGAACAATAACTAAATACATGTTACATTTTCACATGATATAATTTCAAGTACATGATACATATTTTGTCAAGAATGTGACCTAGGTTCTCTGGCCCATCTCATGATGGTAATACAAATAAAGAATACAATCATTGGAGTTTGCGGTCACATTTAACCTGATGATATTTTCAAACTAAGAGACATGAGTATAGCTCAAGTGATTTTCTTCCCAGCCACAAAACATACACTTCTCTAGATTTCTTACTTGAAGAAAATTTGACCTTGCACTAGAATCCTAACAATCTAATATTATAGAATTTGGTATGTTCTAGATATATTTACATGCATTTTGATACAAGAATATGTTATGACCTAATATTAGGATGTGATAGAGAGAGAAAATTGAAAATAATATCCATCTATTAAAAAGGTGAACATGTCTTGGCCAATCATATAAATTGTAAAATAGTAGTTAGATCTTGAAAAGAAAATCCACTTCCCTCTATTACTCCATATTCGACACCGTTACTAGAAGGTAAAGAAAAATATAGATATAGAAGGAAAACATAACATGCAAATCCCAATTCATGAACATAACACTTTTTATTTTTATTGGAAAATATAAACATCATGATAGTAAATTCACTTTAATTTATACTATGATATCATGAAAGACTTAATGTGAATGCATTTACCTTTCATAAAAATATGAGATATATGTGATTCTTGATGCATATCTATATACGTGAAAATATATTTGTTGTTCAATTGAAAACAACATAAAACAAGTTAAACCAAGCATTAAACAAACATAGATAAACACATGCCTCCAATTGAGCTTGGATGGAAGCACCCTCATTCCATTGATTTTCTCTTTGATGGATGAATGTGGATGTGCTCTCCAAAATCAATTGTGGTATTCCCCAAGTGACGAGTAAACCTAATATGGATGAAAATGGAATTCTAACCATGCAACTATATGGAGGAATGAAGGAGCCAATGATTGGAGATACTAACAACTAGTGAGGAAAATGATAACACAAGCTAAACTAAATATTATTTCTAAGTTGCGCTATGAAATGATATGAATTCTAAGATAATAATAAAATGCTCAAATTTCCTTCTAAGATCTATGATGAATTCAACATAATAAAAATGCATATGAGAGATGGATAAAATGGTCATGGAGAGGCTCCTATTTATAGGATTTGTGAGGGATTGGACAGTTGAGATTCAAGATGGAATGCAGGGCTAGGATTCAAAGGATCAATGAAGTTGATTCTAGGTGGAGGCCACATCGATGCCATATAAGCAAGGTGATTGGTCATGAAGGAGGGATGAGTTTCTCACACATGTGTGAGAAACCTTTGAAAGTGATGGCTCATTTAGTGAGGGAGACTAAGTGGAAGAGTGGAGGTGGCTCAAGATGTCTCACACGTGTGAGAAAATATCAAAGAAGAAAGAGAGGACATTCATGTAAGAATGTCGGTGGTTATTTCATGAAGGTAGTTAGACACCTTGCGAAGGGTTTCTCACACACATGTGAGCAAAATTAGGTAGCTAATTGTGGTAGGAATTACAAAATTAGTCCTAATTAATGATGATTAGTGAAATGGGTAGGTTTAGAGATGATAACGATGGTTTTAGGTTAGGGATTTAGGCTAGATTTAAAATTAATTAATTAAGAATTAATTAAATCAAGGATTAGGATTTAAAGGGGGATATTTAAATAACACGATTATTTAAACAAAAGTCTAGAAAAGGGGGTTAATGTATTTAATTAAAATTAAATACATTAGGGATTAAAAGAATGTGAATATAATTAATTAAATAAAATTAATAAATTATATAGAAGAAAGGGGATTAAAAATAATTATATTAGGAGAGTGGATTAATTAAATAAGATTTAATTATTTAAGGGGTTAAATTAGCATAGAAGTGGAAGGGACATTTTCCCTCTTAAGGTAACTTTTTTGAGGTTGAACAATTAGAAGCACCTTTTCCCCACTTGAAAGATATATTGGTGTACGCTTAGTATATGTGTAACTTTTATGCCTATTAGTTGCTTCTATAAATATCTATCTTATTATATTTATCTTCTCGTCTATTTCTAATAGCATTTATGGACCAAGGCTAATCCTATCTTCTAGGTTATCCCTACTTACATGAGTTTGGAACTTTGTTCTATAAAATGCTTCAAATGGAACCATCTTAATTTCATAATTGTAAGAGTTATTATATGTGAATTATACAAGTGGAAGATAGTCCTCCTCATGTAGGAGCACCTAGGTTAGAGAAGCATTTTTAGGTTAGAATGAATTTTAAGTTTGTAAGGTGTTTTGTTCCACCATTCTTGTAATGACCAAGGTGAATCGGTGAACAAACACCATAGTTTATTTTTATCTTGTTCTTAGTTTAAGTGTGTGGAGGTAGTTAATAAACCTCTAGAAATCCAACCAAGGCACTAGGAACCATATTTGGTAAAAAGGTAGTAAGATACTGGTAGTCAGGCAATCCTGCTACTTGGGTTTGTTGCTCGGGTATGTCACTTGGGTTTGCTTCTCAGGTGTGTTGCTTGGGTTTTTTTCTCAAGGTTGCTTACTGATGCTCAATTATTGAAGGTAAATTTTGTTTTGATGCTCGGGACTGGTGCTCATTAATGGCAGTCTATTGTAGAGTATTATACATGTAATAGATTTCAGAGAGAAATACAAGAGTATTTGGAACTATCTTCTGTAACCTGCTATGTGTTCTGTGTATGATCAATTTCGTTTGGTTTTTCATGTTGAATTAATCAATTTAGCTTGGAGGATGAGTCTTTCCTAGAATATTCAAGAGTATGAATTAGTAGCTTAATAATGAGAACCAGGTCTAGAGTAATTGAGGTGAAGATCTTAGTGACCTCAAGCTAGGGTTTGATAATATCCTATAAGTTCCATTTGGAGATCTTAAAGTGGAGTCAGGCTGAATCTCGGTAGCAACTAGACCTCGGTTCTACATCAGATTGGTATTAGAGAAAGTTAGAAAATTGGGCTTGTGTTGTTTGGGTGTGATTTTAAAAAGAGTCTATGAATTCATCCAACATGGTGTCCAATGTAGAGCTAGCAAGTGATGTTGGAGAGAAGAAAGAGGAGAACGGACTTCTGAAGGATTAGTTAGTCGAAATGAAATTCAAGTTAGAAGAAGTGCAGATTCAAACTTCAACAGTCATTGAATTGATGAGAGAAGCTGATGAAAAGGGTAAATTAGTGGCCGAGGAGGACATGATCCCAGATCTAGACCCTATGCTTCAATAAGAGCCATTCTTGAAAGCATTGAAGGAAATGAGTGGTAAGTCCTTAGAAGGTGTGCCTCTATTTAGTGGAAATATGGATCCAAAATTAATCATGGAATGGATAGAAGGTCTTGAAAATAAATTTTATTGTGACAGTGTGACCAAAGCTCAGAAAGTTAGTATAGAAAAGACAAGATTGAGAGGAACTACCCTCACTTTGTGGAAATTTTGCCAAGATGAAAGGACTAAAGGAGGAAGGAACTCCATAGCTAGTTGTAAAGGTATGGTGGAAAAGATGAAGGAAACTTACCTTCCTAATGATTATGAAGAGCAATTGCACAAGAAAAAGAAGAATCTGAAATAGAAAGACTTGGAAGTCAATGCCCCTATAGAAGAATTTCATAAGCTATTCTTAAGGTCCCATGTGATGGAAGAAGGAAGCCTAAAAGTGGAAAGATATTTGAATGACCTCAAATAGAGTATTGAAGAAGAGATTAGTCTCTTAAGCCCCAAGACTATACACTAATACTATCAAATAGCCCTCAAAGTGGAAGAGAAGTTCAAGAAGAAGAAAGACTCAAACAATAGAGGTAGAGGAAGAGACAATAGAGGTCATAGAGGAGGATATGGAGGAAGGAATCCTAAAGTAAAGAATCAGAGTGAGTCTAAACTCACCAAGATCCAAGGAGAATCTAGTAACACTAGAGGTGGTTACAACTGAGGAATAGGTTCATACAATAGTTCAAGAGGAAGAAATGATAATCATGGAAGAGGATCTTACTTCTCTTCAATGAAGTGCTATAAATATCAAAAATTTGGGCATCCTATATATCGGTGTCCTGCAAAGAGCTCTACTTCACAAGGAGGAGAGAAAAGATCTAACTATGTGCAAGAAGAGTCTTCTAGCAGCAAGATTACAAAATTTTCCATAGGTTCAGAGATGAGAGAAAATTTGATAGTTCAAAGAGAACTCCTCAAAGAACCCATCAAAGAAGAGCCAAGCCAAAGAAGATATTTGTTTTGAGTCAATTGCAAGGTACTTGGTAAGGTCTATAAAGTTATCATAGATTCAGGTTCTACTGATAATATAGTTTCTTTACAAGCTATTGAGAAGTTAAAATTGACAAGGATTCATCATGCTAATCCTTATAGAGTTACTTGGTTGAATAAATCAACATATAATAGTCAATGAACAAGCTTGGATAGAATTTTACATAGGGAGGTATAAGGATAGAATTTTGTCTGATGTCCTGCCCATGGATGCATGTCATCTATAATTGGGTAGACCTTGGCAGTTTGACTGAGATGTAGTGCATGATGGAGTTAAGAACTCATATTCCTTCAAGAAAGATGGAATGAATTTTAGGGTACAGTCAATCTTGGAATAAAAGGAAGAAAAGAAAAGGGGTCCTAACCTATTGTTGGTTGGTGCGAAATAATTCTTGAAGACATTAGAAGAAGAAGATGGAGTAGGCTTTGCTTTGGTTTTGAAACCGAAGGGTGAAAAGGGAAACAAGAGGGAAGAGTTTCTTGTAGAGATCCAAAGGTTGTTAATTCAATACCAAGCCATAGTTAGTGATGGTCAACCAGCTATCCTACCACCTGAGAGATCTATTAGTCATTAGATTGAATTCATCCCAGGAGTCTCACTTCCAAATAAAGTTTCTTATAAGATGACCCCACAATAGAATGCATATATTTCTAACCAAATCTAGGAACTAATTAACCAAGGGTTGATTAGAGAGAGAATAAGTCCATGTGTTTTTCCCACAGTCCTAGCCCCAAAGAAAGATGGTACTTGGAGGTTGTGTATCAATTCTAGGGCCATAAATAGGATTACTATCTGGTATAGGTTCCCAATACCAAGGATAAAAGATTTGATGGATTGTCTTGGTGGAGCTAGATATTACTCCAAGATAGATCTTAAGAGTGGATATCATCAGATAAGGATTAAAGGGGGAGATGAGTGGAAGACTGCTTTTAAGACTACCGAAGGGCTTTATGAATGGCTTGTTATGCCTTTTGGGTTGTCAAATTCCCCTAGCACATTTATGAGGTTGAGGAATGAGGTTTTGAAGGACTTCATTAGAAAATGGGTTCTAGTGTACTTAGATGACATCCTAGTGTTCAAAAAAAAAAAAGAGGATCATCTTAGACATATGCAAATGGTAATGCAAAGATTGCATGAGGAAAAGTTGACAATGCACTTGGAAAAGAGTGAGTTCATGAAGAAAGAGTTGGTATATTTAGGTTTTGTTATCTCAAAGGGTAACTTGAAGATGGACATCAGCAAGGTGGAAGCATTCTTGAATTTTCCTAGACCAAATTTAGCTACTGAAGTAGGAAGCTTTCATGGTTTAGCATAGTTTTACTGGAAGTTCATCAAGTAGTTCAGTGAAATTAGTGCACCTATTTTAGATATCATGAAAGGAGGAATAAAGCCAAGTTCCAATGGAATGAGAAGGCTAATGAAGGATTTGAGCATCTGAAGAAGAGGATAGAAACTCAACCAATATTGAAATTCCTAGTTTTGGCAAATTTTTTACTATGGAGTGTTCTGCTAGTAATATTGTTGTCAGTGCAGTCTTGAGTCAAGATGGAAAACTAGTAGCTTTTCACAGTGAGAAACTCAGTGATGCAAAGAGAAAGAATTTCTCATATGATTTGGAATTGTATGCATTAGTGAAAGTGCTAAGGAAATGGAGACATTATCTCCTTCCCAAAGAATTTGTAGTCTTTACCGACAATTAGGCTTTGATTTTTCTGAGTTCACTGGATAAGCTAAGCCATAAGCATATGAAATGGGTGGAGTATATACAATCCTATACCTTCACCATAAAGCACAAGAAGGGAGTAAAAAGTAAGGAAGTAGATGCATTGAGTAGAAGGTTACTCACAGTACAAGAAGTTTAGTTAAGAAGCATTGGCATTGAAAGCTTCAAGGAACTGTATCCAACATATGAAGACTTTGTAGCAACATAAAAGGTATGTCAAGATTATCAAAATCACTTTCATAAAGAGTACTCAAAGTATATTCTTCAAGAAGGTATTTTATTTAAGGGAGGACAACTCTGTATACCGAGAGGTTCCATGAGGGAGAACCTAGTACAAGAGAAGCACAATGGTTCATTAAGTGGACATTTTGGGTTGAATAAAACTCTAGAGTTGGTCAAGAGGTATTACTATTGGCCAAGAATGAATCGGGATGTCCAGAAGTATGTAGAGACTTGTATAGTTTTTCAGAAGGAAAAAGGAACTTCATCCAATGCAGGATTATATCATCCCCTTCCTATCCCAGATAAAACATGGGAATTCCTTAGTATGGATTTTGTAGTTGGACTACAAAAGACCAAGCATGGAATGGACAACATCTTTGTGATTGTTGATAGGTTCAGCAAAATGGCTCACTTTGTGCCATGCAAGACCACACATGATGCATGTTACATAGCAAATATGCTCTTTAAAGAAGCAATAAGGATACATGGCTTACCTTTGAGTATTGTATCAGACCAAGACTCTAAGTTCATGAGTCATTTTTGGAAAAAATTATGGCAGAAGCTTGGTACAAATCTTTCCTTTATCTCACCATATCATCCATAGACCGATGGTCAGAATGAAGTGGTGAACTAAAGCTTATGAAATATTTTGAGATGCCTCACCAAGGAGTATGGACAATCATGGGATCAATTACTTGCTCAAGCAAAATTTACATACAATGACATAGTCAATAGATCCACTGGAAGGAGCTCTTTTAAAATAGTGTATGGGATTCATCCTATGGGTATATGTGAAATAAGGGATTTTGGAAGCAATGTAGAGAGGAGTGGGTATCCTGAAGATTTTCCTCAATCCATGAAGGAGGTCCATGATTCAGTCAAGCATGCATTAGTGGAAAATACAACTCACATCAAGCACAAAGTAGATGCAAGGAAAAGAGATATTAATTTTCAAGTTGGATATTTAATCATGGTGCACCTAAACAAAGAAAGGTTACAGAAAGGAGTTACAAGTAAACTTCAGATGAGGAAGATAGGCCCTTGTGCAATATTGGGAAATAATGGGTCTAATTCTTATAAAGTTGATCTTCCTATAGACATAGGATTGTCTCCTATTTTCAATGTGGCAGATCTGGTATCCTACAAAGGACCAATTCTAGAAGAAGATTATGATCTAACAATAGATATAGAGGATCTCAAAGCACTCAAACTTCCTTTTGCACTGAAACTGAAGGCCAAGAATATTTTCAATTCAAGAGTTGCCAAGCAGACTAGAAAGAAGACCTACATGGAACATCTAGTCAAATGGAAAGGGAAAGCTGATTCAGAGGAAACATGGGTGCAAGAAACTGATTTAAGAAGTTAGGCATCAGTCTTGACTTACTCCAATCACCTAGAAGTTTATTTCTTTTTTTGGGGAGTATGGTGTAGGAGCACCTAGGTTAGAGAAGCATTTTTAGGTTAGAAGGATTTTTAAGTTTGCAAGGTGTTTTGTTCCACCATTCTTGTAATGAGCGAGGTCAATCGGTGAAAAAACACCATAGTTTATTTTTAGCTTGTTCTTAGTTTAAGTGTGTGTGGAGGTAGTTAATAAACCTCTAGAAATCCAACCAAGGCACTAGGAATCATATTTGGTAAAAAGGCAATAAGATACTGAAGGTCGGGCAGTCCTGCTGCTTGGGTTTATTGCTTGGGTATGTCGCTTGGGTTTGTTGCTCGGGTGTGTCACTCGGGTTTTCTGCTCAGGATTGCTGACTGACACTCAGTTATTGAAGGTGAAGTTTTTTTTGACACTAGAGACTGGTGCTCGGTAATGGCAGTTTTGTTGCTTGGTTATGTTGGTTAATGACCCAGGAAACATGGGATGTGATGTTTTTGACCAGCTGGGTCAACTGCAATGGCTTCCAATGTGTTGTTTTTGTCTTTGATGAATAGGGACACCTTTTCCAGTGATGGGAAGGTCATTTATAGATCACCCATGCCTTCTATGCAAGGTTTTTGAAGTTGTTGGAGGACCTGAGATATTTTTATAGATGTAGTTATATAGTAAAAGTTTGTAATTGATAGAATAGAGTGTGGGAGATGGACTATTGTAGAGTATTATACATGTAATAGATTTTAGAGATAAATACAAGAGTATTTGGAACTATCTTCAGCAACCTATTATGTTTTCTGTGTATGATCAGTTTAGTTTGGTTTTTCATGTTGAATCAGTTGGTTTAGCTTGCAGGATGAGTCTTTCCTAGCAGATTCAAGAGTATGAATTAGTAGCTTAATAGTGAGAACCAGTTCTAGAGTACTTGAGGTGAAGATCTTAGTGACTTCCTCAATCTAGGGTTTGATAATACCCTATAAGGTCCATTTGGAGATCTTGAAGTGGATTCAGACTGACCCTCGGTAGAAACTAGACCTCGGTTCTACATTAACTCCCACTTTTATTATTGATCCATACAATATATCCATAACCAATCTTCTAAGAAATTATTCACCCTTTATTTTTAATATTCTATCTCACAGTGATAGGCTAAGAAATGTTAATCTTATCTCCAAGAGATGCAAATAAGGTTTGCAAAACCCTTGATGTCATTTGTCCATCTCTATCAGAGATGATCTTTTCAGGAACTCTATGCAATCTAAATAGTTATTGCACAAACTTATAGGCTACAAAGTTCTCCATCAATTAGGTTTCCTAGTTCAAAATTTTCTACCTTGGTGAAATTTTCTACCACTACTACGATAACATTATATTTTTTTTGAGACATAGGAAGACATTGAAGAAAGTACATAATAATGACTTCTCATTTTGAGTCAAGAATGTCAAAAAGGTATAGAAGTTTTACAAGGTGATGATGTTTATCCTTAACTCATTGACATTAAAAACATATTTTAAAACTCTTGTAACATAACCCTTCATTTCTTTCCATAAGTACATGGGGTTTCATATTTTCTAGGAGTTCAATTTCTCTTGGGTTAACCTATGTATGGTGCAAAATTTACTTTCATCTATAATATTTTTCTTGACTCTATATAATTTGGAACATACATCTTACCTTTTGTAATACAAGGAAATAAGGTTCATTATCTTGTGCATTCAAACTAGGAACTAGGCCTATTTGCACTTAAATTACTTTTGAAGGATATTATCCATTTGGCTCAAGGAATTGGGAAAAAATTAAATTCAACAGTCCTTGTTTGGAGTTGAAAGTGATACTATAAATATGTTGGGTAAATAATAGGTTTAGGGATAAAGGTGAGGAAACAACAATTTTCAAAGTATATCACCTATTATCGAAAGTAGATATGCCCTAGACCTAGACCTAGGTCTAAGGCATAAAACAAACTTTTTTGTAATTTGGGGTAGAATCAAGTGGACTAGTTTTCCTAGGAGGATCTAGAACTAGAGCACAGGATGTGGATACAACAGGTAAAATTGGGATCAAGATGTTGTTAAGATGTTTCCCCAAATTTTTTTTCATAATTGTTTGGGAATATATGGTTGGGGGAGATTGGGACCCTACTTTTTTGGATGTGTAAAAGCCTTATTTGTAAGTCTCTATTTTCTCGATATGTCCTAAAATTCATATCTTTAGATCCTACAACTTGCACATAGATAAAATATTTTTTTGGGTTAATAGGTGTAATGCCCTGTCAGGGAACCCAGGAGAACTTAACCTAAACATAACCCTAAGCTCACAATTTTTTTTTTTTTAAATGTTTACAAACAATAATGATAACTATGTGGAAGCAACACCATGAAGTAGATGACATACATGAAATACAACTCATACATGATTAACATTTCTTGAGGGTTCTTTGACATCAAATTACTTAAAAAAACTAATCTACGATTACAATAATAAAGATCTAACATAAAGGTTACATAATCTGAAACCAATAACATACATCTCATAATAAAGATTACATATACATCTGATACCATAAGGTATACTACCTAATCAACATCCACAGCACAAGTCGTAGGGTATGTAATAGAACATAATAAATAATACAATGCATCCTCCAAGGGATGATAACCAATATATACATATGGTGCAAATACACAACTCAAGTAATTGATCAAGTCTCTGAAAGACTATGAAGATGAAACTGCAACAAGGAACATCCAAGCATGAAGAAGAATCCATCAGAATCTCAATGGTAATAAGAATCACTACCACCCGACCACATGGAACCAAAGGTCCACTCACACCATGCTGAGGAGATAGTAACAGGCCCATCACATGGGGGTATACAACAAGAATGCAAACAAGGTACACATGACTTCATACTCCAATGCAAAGGAAGATCCTAGAAGCAATCTAAACCATAACAAGGAATGCTAAACAACACTAGAGGTAACTGACACACGTAGGATAACCTAAGTTGTATATAGGGAAGTGCCATCACATAAGCCCAACCTTGAAGGTAACCCTAGTAGTACCTCTTGACTCTAGCCTCCAAGTGACACTATGTGGCTCAGTGATCTTTTCGTGAAGATAAGGATTCCAACTCCCATCCTATCATGCGATAGCACTCAAGGCATGGGTAGAGACTCCGACATTTTATTAGTTCATTTTAAACCCCTTTAATGTATCATATTTTCACTTATTAAGTAACTTGCCAATGGGCTTACCTAGTAACCTCTTAGAGTCCTGGACCCCCATTGCAAGCCACTTCCTCACTGTACACTTAGTTAACCTACCTAGGGTCAAGATCAACACATGAAGATATACATAATCACAAATCGCATCCTGCTCATTTAGGAGCACATAGGTTCTCAAATAACCAAACAATAACCACAGTACCCTCATAAGACCATAAAGCACATCATAAGTGAATTAGGTTGGGTATAGGAAATTAGGACTACGACATCATCATAAATTACAAATTAACCTCACAACAGATACCATGCAAAATCACAATCCCAAACCTCTAGATTTAAGTCCTAAGGGTCATCTAGCCCAACAGACACTCGAAACATGACTACATAAAAGAATAAACTAATTTATTTAATCATGCACTCTAGACATCATAGAATAATAACTTCATATTCAAAATATATAAAATCAAATATAATGTTAGTGTACGAACAAACAGATTTATGATTCCTAATCATGCAAATTCATTTACTCAATAAAATTACTATCTAGAAATAATTAAATATTCTATATTGATAAAACATTAACATCTCCTATAGATCTATTTATAAAAAAAAATTATATATACATCTAAGAATTAATTACCAATTTCCAGTTATAATTACAAAATTATAGAATTCCTAGGTGCAACATAAGCATAAATCTATATCGTCCAATAACATCTCTAATTTAGTTAACACCATATGAATTAATTATCACTCATGATCAATTAATAGCAATGATAAAATATAGATGCTTTTATTTACTTGTATCATTAATCACCTCATTATTTAATTTCATCATCTCATTCCTACCTAAGCTCTTCATTCTCATAAAGCTTAAAAATTAATTTTAAACCTAATTTTACAAAACAACAATAAACTAATTTAAATATTAATATTAAACTAATTTAAATAATAATAATAAACTAATTTAGATATTAATATTTAACCTAAATTAGATATTAACACTAAACTAATTTAAAAATTATAAATAAACTATTTTAAATATTAATAATAAATTAATTTAAATTTAAACTAAACTTAAAATACTAAGTTAATTAATATTAAAATTTAAATCCAATAACAAAATTTATATAAAAAAATTAATAAAAAAACATACGAGGGGGGTTCCCTGCGGCCCCCACCCCCTATCACATCCATCAGTGCCCTTATAATAAAGAGGGAATGACCAATCCTCGGCCGGTGCCGACTGCCGTGTCCGCAGCTTCGACTATCGTGCTGACAGTCTCAGCTGCCGCGTCGATAAACTGTCAGCACTAGGGGTGCGGTGGCCCCCGCCACCTACCTCCCCAAAACCTATTAAATTTTTTTTTTAATAAATTTTGTTTTTAAAACAAATAATACAACATGCATAAAAAATATATAAAGCCCAGTTTTTTTTTATATATATTTTTTAAATTTTATTTTAATTTAATTCTGAAAAATGGAATATCAAAAGAAGACTTTTTTTTTTTGGTCTCTTCTATCAATTTCTAATTGACTGGTACAATTTATTTTTCTGTATTTTTTTTTAACAGAGAGGTGTTTTATTTTTTTTCAAATTGATTTTTCCAATAGAACATTTACAAGGGCAATATTTATTTTTCTTCAACTATAGTTCTAACTATAGGATAATCTAATTTTTTATTTTCTAGGAGATCCATAGGGAATTTTCCAATGAAATTTTGACAACACTTTTGTAATAGGGTAATATATATTTTTCTACAAAAATTAAAGATCTAAGTTTTTAGAAATACCCATTTCAACAATAAATTCAAACTAGAAACCCTAATACCCATTTACTCCTAATGCTATAAAATGAAACCCTTTATGCCCCCAAACACAGATCTGGCATGCAATCTTGAATAAAACATTGATTTGATCTAAAACATAATTTTTTAATTGAAATCATCAAAAATATAAAATAAACAAGGAATGACCAAACAAAGGATTCTTAACTTTTCAGATGCATAGAAGACATGGATCAGAAAACCAGAATTGACATGAACAAGACTCTACCTCAATATCTATTAAAGAATACACAATGTAAAATCTAAGCAAAGAGAATTCCAAAATTATGCTCTAAAACTAAGCACACACTAAAGCTTCCAAAAATGCTCCCAAAAACCTGTTATGTTCAAATGATAGAGGAATCCCCCTAATGAGGATCAACTTCCCCTAATTAAGCAAACCCTCATGACAACACATTCAGTTAACTCCTAAAAGGACTCTACCCAAAATTGAAAGAAAACAAAAATTAATTAATTAAAATATCTATTTACATGCACAACTCAACTTTGACTCCTAAAATCAAGTTGAGATCTCTTGAGTTTGAAAATATTTTTTCAACCAAATCTTGCACATGTAATTAATAAAATATTAATTTAAATAACTTAAATATTTAAGACACAATAATTCATGAAACTTAATATTTAATTATTTAATAAAGTATAAAAACATATTTACTCTAATTTTCAATTAAATATTAATATTCAATAATTGTACTTTAATTAAACTTTCAATTAAACATAGGTATTTAATTTAATTTTCAATTAATTAAATGCCCTATATTTAATAATTAATTGCAATAATATTTAGTTAAATAAATAACATGATATAACACCCACATAATCACATCAAGCACCTGAAATAAAAAAATAAGCAAAATCAAACATGATCAAGGAAGGGAATAAACGAACTCCTATCAACTATACGAATTTGGTTAGGGTAGTCAAAATAGATACTTGTCCACTAACTAGGACAATTTGCTTTAGGATAGGATTTGGACCTAAAAACTATCTCCCCTCTCTTACCATTGAGATTAATGTGATAGGGCATGCTCACTCCAGCCAATTCAGTGAAGACGTAGCCCAGTACCTACAAACCTGTCATCACAAAGACAAACATACATGCATATATAATATAGCAAACAATGGTTGAGACTAAGTTATCGTGTGGATCTCGCCGAAGTAAGTAACTACGACTCTATCCCATACCTTACCAAGCACATCAAATAGTAATAGAAACATATAATGATCCATGTGCATTAAATCTAAGGTCAGTATTGTCAGAAAACCATAATCAAAATGAAATCCTAACATATACATAAGAATCATAAAATAACCATAAATTACATATACACAAATGATACAACATGATAATAATGGATCAAGAATATATTGAAATGTAATACATAATATCATCTAAATCATCTGAATAAAACCACACATACACAAAAAGGCCTAAAAGAGTTTGACATCCAAAACTAAAAAGAAAACTAAGAAGTGGGTATTACATCCTCCTCCCCTAAAACTAGGCTTACTCCTGGAAGCCTAAAAAAAGATAGAGATAACACTCTCTTATCACAAAACATTTAATCCAAGTCCTGAAAGACTCAAAGTGTGGGTCCCATAGGACCCTTCCCATGCCTCTAATTCAAACACTGAGGATCATTCCCCACTGTAGGAATCCAAAAACTAGTTGTTGGACCTCTACTCATAGCACCACTCACAGGAGCATAGTACATAGGTGGAGTATGATCAAACATTGCATACGCTCTGTGAGACATACCAACATTACCCACTGTAGGTTCAGAAGTTACTGGCCTCTGTCCTAAGGACTGCCGTGCACACTGAGGACAACTAACAAAAAAATGTCCAAACTATCCACAAGTGAAGCAAGCTCCCTTGCTACCATCTTCTCTAATTGAAGGTACTCTAGACTCCTAAACATTTCCCCTACTGACATCCTAGTACACACTCTGTGTTGGCTGAACTGACTGATTGCGCTTGCTGTGCTGAATGTCACAAAATTTTCTAATCCAAGGACCACTAGAAGAAGAAGGATTGTTTCCTCCATGCTGATGAGACTGATTACCATTTGGGATGGTAGAAGGACCTCTCAAATTCATATCTCCCTGAGAATGATTACCTCTGACAATAGAAGTAGGTGCTCTCGAGTGCACTCCTGAATGACCACCATAGCCCAATGCTAGATTCTCCTCTACAAAGGTAGTTTGATGATGGCTTCCCTAAGAGATGTAGGTTCAAAGAGTCTAACCTCCCCAATGATGCATTCATTTATCCCCCTAACAAAGTTTTGAACCATAAGGGTCGAATCCTGACCATATCCAGCATAATTCTTGAGCTCAAAGAATCAATGCTCATACTCAACCACTGATAGGGTCAACTGTCTCAAGTTGTGAAACTCATCATCCCTTTGTTGTCTCCACCGATCACAGAGTAATCTCTCTCTAAAATTCTCAAGGAAGAGTTCCCATGTAATGGTGTCCATCTGAAGACTCAGCTTCTTCTCCTCTATCTTCCACCATATCACTACAAAATTGGAGAGTTACATTACTCCATACCTAGCTTTAGTATTGCTACTAAAGAGATGCATAGCAAAAATCCTTTCTAATGCAATAAGCCAAGTCTCAGCTTCAAATCCTATTCCTTTCCCATCAAAGGTAGTAGGTGGAACTCTCATGAGATCCCTCATGTGGTTCGCTGCCACAACCTCAGGATCCACTATAATATTCCTCCTTGGAGGGCTCCTAGATCTCTCCCTCTCCACTCTACCTTGCTCAAGAATACAATTCAGTAACTCCTGCAACAACTACCTAATACCTGGCTCCCCTAAACCAGCCTGACGCTCTTCCCTCTACTCATCTCTGTTATCTTGGTGAACACTCATGGAAGGACTATGGTCCCTACCCCTTCCACAGCCACCCTCTCAGCCTCTACCATGACCTCTAGAAAATCTAGTTTCAGGCATGGTTCCTGAATCAACCAGAGAACCAAACCACAACTTAGAACCAACATCAAACCCAATAACAACAAAAGAAAACAATAATCGTAAAATGATGATTTTAAATACATCAGAGTTTTATGTCTATCTTTGTTTCAAGTTTAAAATCAAAAGAAAAATAATGGGCATACATATTTCTCAAAGCTCCCAGTGTAGAAACGTGGGCTCTGATACCAAGTGTAATGCCCTGCCAGGGAACCCAGGAGAACTTAACCTAAACACAACCCTAAGCTCATGGAATATTTTTTTTTAAATGTTTACAAACAATAATGATAACAATGTGTAAGCAACACAATGAAGTACATGACATACATGAAATACAACTCATACATGATTAACATTTCTCTAGGGTTCCTTGACGTAGAATTACTTAAACAAACTAATCTACAATTAAAATAATAAAGATCTAAAATAAAGGTTACAAAATCTAAAACCAATAACATACATCTCATAATAAAGATTACATATACATCTGATACCATAAGGTATACTACCTAATCAACATCCACTACACAAGTCATAGGGTATGTAATAGTACATAATAAACAATACTATGCATCCTCCAATGGATGATAACCAATAAATACATATGGTGCAAATACACAACTCAAGTAATTGATCAAGTCTCCGAAAGACTATGAAGATGAAACTGCAACAATGAACATCCAATCATGAAGAAGAATCCATCAAAATCTCAATGGTAATAAGAATCACTACCACCCGACCATGTGGAACCAAAGGTCCACTCCCACCATGCTGAGGAGATAGTAATAGGCCCATCACACGGGGGTATAAAACAAAAATGCAAACAAGGTACACATGACTTCATACTCCAATGCAAAGGAAGATCCTAGAAGCAATCTAAACCATAACAAGGAACACTAAACAACACCAGATGTAACTGACACATGTAGGATAACCTAAGCTATATATAGGGAAGTGTCATCACATAAGCCCAACCTTGAAGGTAACCCTAGTAGTACCTCTTGAATCTGGCTTCCAAGTGACACTATGTGGCTCAGTGATCCTTTCGCGAAGACAAGGATTCCAACTCCCATCCTATCATGTGACAGCACTCAAGGCATGGGTAGAGACTCCGACATCTTATTAGTTAATTTTAAACCCCTTTAATGTATCATATTTTCACTTATTAAGTAACTTGCCAATACATTTACCTAGTAACCGCTTAGAGTTCTAGACCCCCATTGCAAGCCACTTCCCCACTGTACACTTAGTTAACCTACCTAGGTTCAAGATCAATAGATGAAGATATACATAATCACAAATCGCATCCTACTCATTCAGGAGCACATAGGTTCTCAAATAACCAAACAATAACCATAGTACCCTTATAAGACCATAAATCACATCATAACTGAATTAGGTTGGGTATAGGAAATTAGGACTATGACATCATCATAAATTACAAATTAACCTCACAACATATACCATGCAAAACTACAATCCCAAACCTCTAGATTTAAGTCCTAAGGGTCATCTAGCCCAACAGACACTCGAAACATGACTACATAAAAGAATACATGAATTTATTTAATCACACACTCCAGACATATCGTGGAATAATTACTTCATATTCAAAATGCATAAAATCAAATATAATGTTAATGTATGAACAAACAAATTTATGATTCCTAATTATGCAAATTTGTTTACTCAATAAAATTACTATCTAGAAATAATTAAATATTCTATATTGATAAAATATTAACATCTCCTATAGATCTATTTATAAAAATAATTTATAAATACATCTAAGAATTAATTACCAATTTTCAGTTATAATTACAAAATTATAGAATTCCTAGGTGCAACATAAGCATAAATCTATATTGTCCAATAACATCTCTAATTTAGTTAACACCATATGAATTAACTATCACTCATGATCAATTAATATCAATGATAAAATATAGATGCTTTTATTTACTTGTATCATTAATCACCTCATTAATTAATTTCATCATCTCATTCCTACCTAAGCTCTTCATTCTCATAAAGCTTAAAAATTAATTTTAAACTTAATTTTACAAAATAATAATAAACTAATTTAAATATTAATATTAAACTAATTTAAACAATAATAATAAAAAACTAATTTAGATATTAATATTTAACCTAAATTAAATATTAACACTAAACTAATTTAAAAATTATAAATAAACTATTTTAAATATTAATAATAAATTAATTTAAATTTAAACTAAACTAAAAATAATAAGTTAATTAATATTAAAATTTAAATCCAATAACAAAATGTATATAAAAAAACTAATAAAAAAAACATACGGGGGGGGGGTCCCTGTGGCCCCCACCCCCTATCACATCCGTCGGCCTCCTTATAATAAGGAGGGCACGACCAATCCTCGGCCAGCACTGGCTGTCGTGCCGACAGCTTCGGCTGTCGTGCTGACAGTCTCGGTTGTCGCGGTGACAAACTGTCAGTGCTAGGGGGTGTGGTGGCCCCCGCCACCTGCCTCCCCACAACCTATTAATTTTTTTTTTAATTAATTTTGTTTTTAAAACAAATAATACAGCAATGCATAAAAAAATATAAAGCCCAGTTTTTTAATATATTTTTTTTAAAATTTTATTTTAATTTAATTCTGAAAAATAGAATATAAAAAAGAAGACTTTTTATTTATTTATTTATTTTTGTTTCTTCTATCTAATTGATTGGTGCAATTTATTTTTCTTTATTTTTTTTTAACAGAGAGGTGTTTTATTTTTTTTCAAATTGATTTTTCCAAGAGAACATTTATCAGGGCAATATTTATTTTTTCTCAATTATAGTTGTAACTATAGGATAATCTAATTTTTTCATTTTCTAGGAGATCCATAGGGAATTTTCCAATGAAATTTTGATAGCACTTCCGTAATAGAGTAATATATATATTTTTCTAAAAAAATTAAAGATCTAGGTTTCTAGAAATATTCATTTCAACAATAAATTCAAACTAGAAACCCTAATACCCATTTACTCCTAATGCTATAAAATGAAATCCTTTATGCCCCCAAACACAGATCTGGCATGCAAGCTTGAATAAAACATCGATTTGATCTAAAACATAATTTTTTAATTGAAATCATCAAAAACACAATAAAAAAGCAACGAATGACCAAACAAAGGATTCTTAGCTTTTCAGATGCATAGAAGACAGGGATCCAAAAACCAGAATTTACATGAACAAGATCCTGCCTTAATATTTGTTGAAGAATACACAATACAAAATCCAAGCAAGGAGAATTCCAAATTTATGCTCCAAAACCAAGCACACACCAAAGCTTCCAAAAATGCTCCCAAAAACCTGTTATGTTCAAATGAGAGAAGAATCCCCCTAATGAGGATCAACTTCCCCTAATTAAGCAAACCCTCATGACAATACATTCAGTTAACTCCTAAAGGACTCTACCCAAAATTGAAAGAAAATAACAATTAATTAATTAAAATAGCTAATTACATGCACAACTCAACTTTGACTCCTAAAATCAAGTTGAGATCTCTTGAGTTTGAAAATATTTTTTCAACCAAATCTTGCACATGTAATTAATAAAATATTAATTTAAATAACTTAAATATTTAA
>MU223123.1:2672401-2688956 GCA_018584345.1 Thuja plicata | reverse complement strand
ATACGAATTTGGTTAGGGTAGTCAAAATAGATACTTGTCCACTAACTAGGACAATTTGCTTTAGGATAGGATTTGGACCTAAAAACTATCTCCCCTCTCTTACCATTGAGATTAATGTGATAGGGCACGCTCACTCCTGCCAATTCAGGGAAGACGTAGTCCAGTACCTACAAACCTGTCATCACAAAGACAAACATACATGCATATATAATATAGCAAACAATGGTTGGGACTAGGTTATCATTTGGATCTCACCGAAGCAAGTAACTATGACTCTGTCCCATATCATACCAAGGACATCAAATAGTAATGGAAACATACAATGATCCATGTACATTAAATCTAAGGTCAGTATTGTCAAAAAACCAAAATCAAAATGAAATCCTAACATATACATAAACATCATAAAATAACCATAAATCACATATACACAAATGATACAACATGATAATAATGTATCAAGAATATACTGAAATGTAATACATAATATCATCTAAATCATCTGAATGAAACCACACATACACAAAAAGGCCTAAAAGAGTTTGGCATCCAAAACTAAAAAGCAAACTAAGAGGTGGGTATTACAATAGGGGGTTCACCTAGGTAAAACTCTTTTGGAATTCACCATGAAATATAATTGAAATATGCTTGAATTGAAAGTGTGTTTTAATGTAGTAAAGGCTAGATCTAAAAATGAAGTATTTGATACCTATACCTTATTAATGATTCTTTGAATGTTATCACAAGAGTTGAGGCAATAAAATTACTTAATAAGACTTAAGGGAAGTGAAACACAAACAAATGCATGCATGGAGATTTTTTTAACTTGACACGATGCTTAGATTTGAAGAATATTATGGGATGAAATGTCACCTTGGGTGTTTGATTTTGAATTCTTGAGATCGTTGTCAAATTAAGATGAACTAATCATGAGATAAGATATTATTATGTCTCAATTGAGGGGGTGAGATTTATTTTGTACCTCGCCTTATAACATGCATTTGAATTTTCAAATTTAATAGACACAAATAAGGGTTTCCCGCTCTTGTAATGTAGCCATTAGGTGATTTGAATTTTGACTCCTTTTGTGGGGGGGAGGACACTCTAGGAGACCCTTTCCTAGTTTGAGGTCACCCCATGTAACCCTAATCTAGGTCAAGGATGTCCCGAATAACCTTGACCTACCATATCAGGTAGGGTCAAGGACCAAAGGTCCAAAAATGATGAAAATGATAGTTTTTTTACAAGTCCAAGTATAATTGATCATGATTGGGCATACAAGATCATAAACACCAAAATGAGGCCTAAGAAAGCATGAAATTATATAGGTATATCAATTAATAGGAAAAAGGAACATCTGCATGCTAAGGCAACCACAAACCCTAAAACTATACAAACAATCAAACTATCCTAACATTAAATCCATGAAGGAAAAGCGTAAAGTATGGAAAGAAATTCAATAAAAAAATCTCTTCAACATGCTCCAATGCCTTTCTTTCTTCTCAAAATACTTGATGTAGCTCCTATGATGACATTATTGCACTCAACTATGAAATAAAAATGACATTATAATTAGAAGATTTGAAAGATGTGGTTGTTAAAAGATTGAGAGAAAATGAACTCAATTTACAGAGATTTGAAGGCAAACAACCAAATTAGAAAATTAAGACACAATTAGGAATGTGTCATAGCTTATGAAAAATTATGACAAGATTTGAAGTGCAATTTAGTATGCATAAATCAAGGGGGGTTTGGAAAGGAAGAGGACTAAATTAGTGTGAAAATGGGAAGGGAAAGTGTAAGAGATGAAGGCTTGAAAAGAGGGAGTGGAAGCAAATTAATAGGGATTGCATCCCATGTGAAAAAGTGAGGGAATATGTAAATTTAAAAATTCATTTATCCTCACAAATTAGAAATTATGATTTATGAAATCAGAAAACTCCATAAAACATAAATTAGCCAATTAATTAATGTAGAATTAATTAATTATGAAAATAGGGAAAAAGATAAATAAATTACATTTATTTATCAAGACTAGGGTGTAGGGTAAATTAAAGATTTTTACCCTTAAAGAGAAATAAATTAATGAATTTTGATAAGAATCCATTGATTTTGAACATGATCAATTAGGTCAAAACAATTAGGGTTATGATGCAAATTAGGAGATATGTTAGTAATTAACTAAACAATTTTTGATGTTTAATTAATGATGAAAGAAATGATGTCGACATGACATGATAAATACCATATGCACAATAAAGAAAATAATTAGAGTGTGCAAAATGATGTTTCAATTGCAGTGCGGAAGTGTTAACAAGTGACATCACAAGCGTTAACCAATTTTTAGCAGCTATATTTTGCCTCTCTTTGAGACAATGTGATTCAGAGTGTTGTTTCAAAGAATAAAAGATCATGCCCCAATGTATTGAAAGAATGGAGGTAGGATGCCCCCTCAAAAAATTGGGTAGAAATGGACATGAGGATAATCTTTCAAAAATAAAATGATAACAAAAGATTAAAAAAAGAAGAGTTAGTAGAAAGTGGAAATTAGACAAACAAGAGTTAATAATGATAAAATATTCTTTTCATAAGTGCACTTTTATCAAGAGATCTTTATTCAATATGGAAAATAAGATGCATTGTACCGTGGCACAAAAAACCAAGATGATAATGCAATCCCTTTGCGTAAAATAAACACATCACAAGCAAGGGATGTTTCCATATGTCCGGAAGCATTGGACATACTTTCCCTAGAACTTCATGAAAAAGACCCCACAAACAAAAGACAAAATAAAAAGGATCATGGACCATCCCAACCACACTCATCACTCAGTTATATCCTCAACTTAGCATAGGAACATGATTGAAGATAAATCAATAAAAATATTTAAGACTCACTGGACTAAGCAAGTCAACAACCATTTTGATCTTACTGTCACTATTTAGTGCATGATTGTGTTTGATAGGATGACCATGATAGTGTCTTGTTTCATGCATGAAGCATCATGTATAAGTGAAATACCATCTATTTTTGAGCATACAAAACCTTGTATAAGACAAAATGATGATTGCTAAAGGATTGTTAAGGATAAATGATTGCTTGATTGATAGGTCAAATGATTAGACAAGATAAATCAACCTGATCATTGACTTGATTGGAAGATATCATCTGTTAATGCGTGATTTTGTGAAGCACTATGTTTATCAGTCTCCAGTTTGCATCTGCTCTGATATTTGTCTTACACAAGAGGAATGATTTATTGATGATACAAAAAGAGCGATTATGTACATGATGAGGAAATGAAAAGAGTGTCATAAAATGACATTTATTATGTTGTATTTTTGATGAGTTTTCCAATTTTGATTGTGATTTCTTCATAAATTTTTATGATTTTTCTGATTTTTTAGACTTTTTACAATTTTTAGTGATTTTTTCATGACATTATTCAATTTTAGGGATTTTTTAAGGATCATATTCACTTTTTAAGAAAAAAATTTCAAGATTATATTTTATTTTTATTGATTTTTTCAAGATAGTATTTAATTTTTATTGATTTTTTTTAGGTTGTTATATAATTTTTTAGGACATTATGCTATTTTTTGAATTTTTTTTCAAGACATTTTTTGATTTATTTTTTGATTTTTTTGAGGACATTAATATTTACATCTTGTTGTCTCCAACCCAATACAATGAATAAATCCATTGTTTAACCGAGTTCTAGGAATTGCTCCCAATTTGAATCCAAATTATGTATAACTCAAGCAAATGCCCCTAGTCTCAGTCGAGGATATATATAAAGGCCAAGGAACTAAACATGTACAAACTGGCTACTCAAGGGAAATGACAAGAAACATCAACTAGTTACAGGCCATAAAAGGACACTAGGGTTGAGGTGTAATGAAAGATATGTAAGAAAGTAAATGTATACACCATATAGAGTCATGATAGATAAAGGAGCAATAACTTACTATGTATGGTGCCTATTTTTCAGGTTTTCACCACAGTACTTATCAAAAGCACATGTTTTCTAAGTTTTCACTTTTGGACAAATTTATTTCTCTTGATACTTTTTTTGTTTTACCAAGATGCCTATTTGCCAATTTTTCATCAAGGCAACTCTTTTTCTTTTTTTCCTTCTTTTTTCAAGAACTTTTTTCAATTTTTTTGTTTTCTTTTCAGGATCATTTGTAATACTTCTAGAGGTGCATTTTGTTCACTCACTCAAATAATGGTTCTCCTTATGGTGTTGCAAGCTAATAAACCTTGAATCCATATGTTGTTGTGACTACATATGTCCCTATCTAGTTAGGCTCAAATTTTCCTAGCTTTTCTCTTTGATGTTGATTTTTAGGGCTCATTGTTAGGACCAAGTCTTCGACTTCAAAATGATGACCTCTAACTTTCTTATTGTAACTTATTCAAAGACAATTTTGATAATATTAAAAATGGACCAAGGCAACCTCTCGCATTTTATCTAGCATCTCTAGCTGATGAAGTATAGATAATCTATAGTCTTCCTCATCAATTAAATTATGAAAAGATACCCTCAATGATGGGATCTCAACTTCAACATGTAATATGGCCTCAACACCATAGAATTGGGAATAGGGGGTTCCACCAATGGGAGTGTGAATAATAGTTCTATTAGCCCATAGAAGTGGATTTAGTTACATATGCCAATCTTGGCCAGCGTCATTGATAGTCTTCTTTAGTATTTTGATTATATTCTTATTGGATGCCTCAATTTGGCCATTACCTTGTGGATAATAGATGGTAGAATACTTATGCTAAATTTGAAACCCTCCTCAAAGCTCATTAACATCCTTATTTTGGAATGGGATACCATGATCAATAATGATAGACAAAGGGATTCCATAGAGACATATGATGTAATTCAAGATAAAAATTGAAATATATTTATAGTGATATATGTCATAAGGATGGCCTCAATCCATTTGGTTAAATATTCAGTAGCAGTGATTATATACTTGTGGCCATCAGAAGAAGTAGGATGGATCTTCCCTATGAGTTCAAGTTCCCAATGAGAAAAGGGCCATGGTGAGATAACTATTTGGAGCTCCTATGTTGGAGAGTGAATCATGTCTCCATGCATCTAACATTTGTAACATTTCTTTGCAAAATTATGAGCATCTAGTTCCATAGTTGGTCAATAGTATCCAACTCTTATCAATTTCTTCACCAGACTTAGACCATTAAAATGACCTCTACATATACCATCATGTACCTCATGTAAAATTATTTGTGCTTCTTCTGAATCAAGACATTTGAGGATGGTTTGGTCGAATGATCATTTGTAAAGGATATCACCGATGATGATGTATCTAGTGGCTTAGAGTATAAAGGAATGATGTTGGTTTTTAGACAAGTCAGGGGGTATAACTTGAGATTAAAGTTAATTATAAATATCTTGGTACCAGGGATAATTGGGACCAACAATTTCACACATGATCTCAACTTGTGGAATCTTGAAAGAAGGAATCAAAAATTTTGGTTTCCTTAGCATGTAGATGTTCCTTTTACAAAACAAATAACATCTGCAAAGGTGTGGTTTTCCATAGGAATTTGGGGAAAGATGGAGCTTACCAATATGAAAGGAATGAGTCATTGAGTATTATTCACAACCTTGGTCTCCAATATTCAGTTTTCCCTTGGCCTTTTTTCAAGTGTAGATACATAAACATATATAGAGGAGTTGGATGATGTTTCTTCTCTATTAACTGGTACTTGTTGGTCAAGAGTATCTTTCAAATTGGCACAAAACTAAAAAGGATTAGGATATCTAGGGATAGTTATTTCCACTCCATTTTAGAATCATTTTAGACATCGATGGTATGTGTACAAGAATTCTTTCATTGCATGAATCCAAGGGCATCCCAGAATCATATTGAATGGTAGATCTAGGTCCAAAACTTGTAATAGAGTGCTTTAATTGTTGGACCAACTTTGAGAGGTAATATGATGACTCCTTTGGAAGTACATTAAAAATAATCATTTTATTTGATTATAATAGTCTTTGATGGATCAATATCATTCTTAGTACATCCAAGAGCCATTATAAATCTCAAAGTTCATAAATTAAGTCTTGCACCACCATCTATCAAGACTCGTCTGATTTTACAAGTGTGGATACATAATTCAAGGTCTAATGGGTCATTGTGATTAGGTCTATCATGAGGGACATCATTTTGAAAAAAATAAAACATTTTGTAAGATAGAAAAGTGTCCTATCATCACCTGAAATTGGTCAACATTAATATCATTAGGCACAATAGACTCTTTCAAGGCTTTGTTTAAAAATTCTCTATGCTGGGGGGATGTATGCAATAGCTCAAGAATAGAAATTTGTGCTGGAGTTTTACCAAGTTGGTCAAAAATATTATACTAGGTAGTAACCTGGGGTCAAGGAGGAGATCCTTACATAGTAATCTTGGTGCAACATGTAGTAACTACACATCAAGTATTTTTTTCCTTTACAATTATGGTAGACACATAAGCACATGATGCTTGAAAGAAATTTATTGGATATTCATGAGAAGATCCAATATAATTCACATTTTCTTTGGAATTTGAATTTGAAATGGAGGCCCTCCCCTTCCCATGATCAAGAAAAGGAGTCTTGAAAATTGTGTGATTGGAAATGGAGGAACTCATAGGAGGTTCCACTTCAATTATGCCTTGATGAATTAGGTCTTATACTAAATGTTTCAATTGGAATCATGATGCGGACCTATGACCTTTTGCTAGGTGGTAATCACAATATTTATTATCATCCCACCATGGTGGTTTGAATACTTGTTCCTATTTATGTTGGAAACTACAATTGAAACAATTTTTATATTTCCATTAATGTCAAACCTTAACTGGTAAGACATTTTCTATCTTGTAAAGTTCCATATCAATTTATTGATGAAGAAGATTTGAAAAGAAGAGATAAAAACAAGACCTGGTGAATGGTTGAGCTATGTGAAACTTTAATGGGTACTTGATGAGATCACACCTTGAAAAGGTAATATATTGTTTATCTTAAGTCTAAGTGAAGTTTGGATGACTACAAGATTAGTCTTGACTGAGTAACAAAGAAGAAGATTAAGGAACTTATGTTTGTGCTAAGTGATGCGAGTGTCGATCGAGCACCAGTACATGCCAAGAAAATTTAGTGTCGACCGAGCATCAATATTTGTTGAGTGTCAGTGAATTACCATGTATCTAGTGATGACCAAGTGGAAGAACACAATATTGACTGAGTGTTAGTATTTTGACAATTTGAGAGAGATTTGAGATCCCAGCCAACATAGTTGATTTTCTTGGGATATGTAAAGCATATTTGAGATAAGGATGATTGTTGTGGAGAATTAAATAATCATTTAATATATGTTCAACCATTTTTATGGATGGATTCAAGGTGTTTTAGGATGTATTGTACAATGTAGATGGAAACAAAATGTTGGAAGGATTCGTTGGATCTGACCAAACCCTATGATCTATGGTGATAATTAAGTAGCAATAGATCAAGCTACTTGATTAGAAAGGTATAAGATTAACCTTATTGCAGGTTATGTGTGTGTGGTATGAGGTTAATTCAGTTGATTGGAAAAATTTAAGCAAAAGGAAGAGAATGTTGAGGAGAGTAGTATATGACTACATAGTGGTAATTTCTTGAAGGATTTCTAAGCATATCTGAATGATAGAGATGACAATGAAGGCCAGTTAGTGAATTAGCATTTTGAGATATAGTTGGATCTGTATTTTCAAAGTGATTTGTATGTTTTAGATCACAATTTTTTGTTACTTTCTAACCATTATATCAGTTGCAAAATCCTTTTAAACAAGGTTGACCTAACATTCATATTGTTAAATCCTTTAATCAAGGTGACATTCTAATGGAATGGTCTAAGTCCTCTAAAAATGCCCACTTTCAACAAGGTGATTAAATCCTTTAATTGGGTCACATTTAATAGTGTGTATTGTAACCTTTAACCGGGTTGACTTTTCACAGAGCTCACTTCAGAAGATTGAAAAATTGGTAGCACGTTATTGGTGGTTTTTCCCATATTGTGTTTCCACTTTAAATCCTAGTGTCATACTTTTGTGAATTTTATTTGATGTGTTTTACTATTAAGAGTTTATAATCTACAAGTTGATTACATTAGGATAGAAAACTTTAAGTTCACATTATTGATTATATACTATAGAGACCTAGTGGATTACTGAGTGGATCTGAGTTGGTTGAAGTGTTTGAAAGTTCAATTGGTACATCTGGACCTAGGATAACTAATTCACACCACCTCTCAGTTATTCTAAATTATTCTAACAATTTGTATCAGAGGATTGTGGTGCTTGTAGAGAAAATTTTGAAGGTGCTTGAAGCTAAAGATCAAGATGTACAAAAAAGAGGTATCGAGGTTGAACAAAGAGAACTTTCTTGCATGGAAAAGTCTGATGAAGCTACACCTAGCTAGAATTGGAGATGCTGTAAAATACTATGTGGAAAATGATTACATAACAATGCCTACTGTTATGACAACTCAGTAGATGAAAGAAAAATAAGAACAGAACAAAGAAATGTTGGAGATTGCATCAGCCCTAAGCTATCTTGAATTTGAAGATATAAAAGATTGCAAAACTACAAAAGAAATGTGGGATACATTGGAAACTATCTATGGAGGTGATACAAATGTACTTAAAGCCAAATCTAAAATCTTGAGAGGTAATTTTGATGAAATGAGAATGAAAAATGGTGAAACTATTTTTCAGTATTGTAGTATAGTTAAGGAGGTTGTAAATGCTATTAGAGGAGCTAATGGAACTATTAGTGATGATATTGTTATTAGGAAGGTGATGAGAACCTTACATCCTATATATGCTATTAGAGTATCTACTATACAAGAACTAAGATGTACTCCTAGTAACAACTTAATGGTGGAAGGTCTAGTTGGTAGACCTACTACTTTTGAAATGTCAAATTTTGATAATTTCACTCCTAATCATGTTGATTCTGCATTCAAATCACAATTGACTCTTCATAATCAAAGAAAGGAAATGAAAGACATGGGAATAGTGATAGTGACACTTCTGATGAAGATATTGATGAACTTGAAGCACTTATGGCTAGAAGATTACCAAGAGGAAGAGGAAAATTCGAAGGCAAACTTCCTATAATATGTTTTTCATGTAACTAAGTTAGCCATATTGCTACAAGATGTCCTGGAAAGAATGACAAGGATGAGAGAAGAGAAAGAAAGTATAAAGAAAAAGGGGATGAAAAAAATTTCAGAAGGTATAAGGACTATAAGGAAAAAGGTAAGAAATCCTACTATATTGTTGAAGAAGAAATTGACCATGAATCCTCTAAATCTGATGACAGTGATATAAAAGTTGTTTATGTTGCTATGAAAGATGATTGTGATGAAGATGAGAAAACTACACTTATTTCATATACGAGTAAAGGTGATAGATGGATAATTGATAGTGGTTTCTCACATCACATGACTCACAATAAAATTAAATTTGAAACCTTAAACTATTGAAAAGGTGGTAGTGTTAAGTTTGATAATGAAAAATCATGTCCTGTGAAAGGAAAAGGATCAATAAATCTTATTGATAAGATCACATGTGACAATGCCTATTAGGTTGAAGTACTAAACTATAATTTGTTTAGTGTTCTCAGTTGAATACTTCTAGATACCGAGTTGAGTTCCATCACAGAAAGGATAGAATCTTTGATGCTACTGGTGAACTGATTGGAAGTGGAGAACAAGCAAGAGGTAATTTATTCTATCTAGATTTATCTGATGAGACATGTTTGTTTGCTCAATATGATGATATATGGTTATGGCATAAGAGGTCATGTCATGTGAACTTTGACAATTTGGTAAGCATTATTAAGATTAAAAGAGTAAGAGGGTTCCCAAGATTGAAGAAACTTGATAATTTTATGTGTATGCAATGTCAGTTGGGAAAAATGACAAAGTCTAGTTTTAAGAGAAAAAATTATACTTCTGATAATGTTTTGGAATTGGTTCATACTGACCTTTGTGGACCTATTGGTGTAAAAATCTACTGAGGTGATAAATATTTCATACAGTTTGTTAATGTTTACTCTAGAATGATGGCTGTAATGTTTCTCAAAGAAAAATCTGATGCTTTTCATTTGTTTAAGTGGTATTTGGAAAAATTGGAAAAGAAGATAGGTAAGAGCTTTATATGTCTGAGATCTGACAGAGGAGGAGAGTTTATATCAAATGAGTTCAACTTATTCTACAATGAAAGAGGAATTAAAAGACAAATGTATACTCCAAGGACTCCCCCATAGAATGGCATAGCTGAGAGAAGGAATAGATCAATAATGGATTGTGCTAGAACACTGATGATAGAAAATAATGTTGCAAAAAAGTACTGGAGAGAAGCTATAAGTACAACAATCTATACCTTGAATCGAGTACAAGTCAAGGAAGGTACTGATATTACACCTTATGAGTTATGGTATGGTTATGCACCTAATGTAAAATATTTTAAATTTTTTGGGAGAAAATGTTATAAACTGAAGGAAAATAGAAATGGAAAACTTGGTGCTAAGAGTGATGAAGGCATATTCCTAAGTTATTCCACTAAGAGAAAAATGTATAAGTGTTTGAATTCTAAAACTAACAAAGTTGTGGAAAGTGCAAATGTTAGAATTGATGAATATGCAAAAGGGAATGAAGTGGAATGCAAGAAAGAACCTAAAGATTATAGATGTTTCATTTATATGAATGAAGGAGAGCTCAATAGTGTGCCTGAACTAGAAAAAGAAGCTTCCAAACAACATAATGATGCTACTGAGAAACAACAAGAAAATGTCGAGTCATAGAAAGACATTGTCGAGCATAGGAGGAGACTACTGAGGAAGAAGCAAAGACACAAAATGAACTTGAATTAACTTTGATGATGAATCTAAGGATGAAAAAAAAGAGCAAAGAAGACCAGAGCCTACACTAGCAAAGTATGTAATTAAGACATCATAAACTATATCAAATTATTGGAGATAAAGATTTAGAGGTCATGAAAAGAAGAAAATTGAAAAAATTAGACATGCTTATTATGTGAATTTGAGCCAAAATCAGTGAAAGATTCTTTGGGTAATGAAGATTGGATACAGGCCATGAATGAAGAGATTGAACAAATTGAGAAGAATGAGACCTGGACACTAGTACCTAGACCAAAGGATGAGAATGTTATTGGAACAAAGTGGGTATTTAGAAGTAAGTTGAATGAATAGCGAGAAGTTATAAGTAATAAGGCCAAACTGGTATGTAAAGGTTATGCACAAGAAGGCATTGACTATGGTGAGACATTTTTCCCAGTTGCAAGATTGGAAGGAGTTAGAACTCTACTGGCTTATACAACTTACAAGGGATTCAAAGTATATCAAATGGATGTCAAATCAACATTTCTAAATGGAATATTAGAAGAAGAGGTATACATTGAACAAGCTGAAGGATTTGTTGATTCAAGCAAGAATAATATGGTTTTAAAGATATATAAAGCGTTGTGTGGATTAAAGCAAGCCCCTAGAGCATGGTATGAGAGATTACATAATTAATTAGTCAAGATTGGATTTACAAGGACAAATGACAAAAATAATCTGTACTTAAAGTTTGTAAAAGGAAAATGGATATTTTTAGCTAAAATATTTGTTGATGATATCATATTTGGAGGACAAGATGTTGTATGCCAATTATTTGTGAAAGAGATGCAAACTGAATTTGAGATGTCTATGTTTGGAGAAATCAAATTATTTGTTGGTTTGCAAGTATATCAAATGGAGAAAGATATCTACATTACACAATCTAAGTATATCAAGGAGATACTAAAACTTTTTGGTATGGAGTACTCCAAACCTTTAAGTACTCCTATGGCTACTGGACAAAAACTATCAAAGTCTGATGAGATAGCTGAAGTGAATCAAACCTTGTATAGATCAATGATTGGAAAAATATAATATTTTGTCCATAGTAGACCAAATATTGCATTAGTAGTTGGGATTGTTGCAAGATTTTTTGCAAATCCTAAAGATAGTCACATGATGACAGTGAAAAGGATCTGAGATATTTGAAGGGAACAAAGGATTATGGATTATATTACAAGAAGAATGAGAAGTTTGAACTGAAAGTTTACATAGATGCAGATTGGGCAGGTAATGTTGATGACAGAAAAATCACAAGTGAAGGTGAATTCTTTTTAGGAAAGAGATTAGTCTCTTGGACAAGTAAGAAACAAAAATGTATTTCTCAATCTACAACAAAGGATGAATATGTCACAGAAACAATGAATTTTTAAAACATAGTGTGGATCAAGCAATTGTTGAAAGGTATGAAGGAAGAGATCACATAACCAGTTGTTATTTTTTTTCATAACACTAGTGCTATTTATATTTCAAAGAACCATGTGATGCATACAAAGACCAAGCATATTTCTATCAAGTATCATTACTTGAGAGAGATGGTACAAGACAAAGAAGTAAGATTTGAATATGTTAATACAAAGGAACAGTTGCCAGATATATTTACTAAGGCTTTAGATAAGGATGCTCATGAGTATCTAAGAGGAAAATTAGGGGTGATTCCCCTATCTGAGGCTAACAAAGATCATATGGATTTGTTTCATCAAATGTGTTACATATAATATCTAATAGATTGATGCAAAAGGTGGTCACACTTTAGGAGTTGCCTATAGCTGTGAAGTGTTAAGAAAAAAATGTTGATCAGTCATACGAAAGATGAAAGAGGGAGCATAGAATTCAGAAACTTGTCATAGAGATATGTACATGATGAATATGTATGTCTTTGGCATTGTTATCAAAGAGGGAGATATACTATTAGTAAAATTAGTAAGGAAACAAAGAGGGAGATATACCATTGAGGGAGATAAGATATAGAGAGAAATCTATCCTACTGAGAGAAATATTTGTATTGGGGAGAATCAGAATGAAGCTAAGGAAATTAATGAAAATCTTTTTACAGAACATACTTTTTGGATTGTTTGGGAACCTTGCATATGTTGTTTGTTTGCATGTGTTGGCCATTAATGCCAAAAGAGATATTGTTGGAAACGACAATTGAAACAATTCTTATATTTCCATTGACATCAAACCTTAACTCATAAGATAGTTGCTATCTTGTAAAGTGCCATATCAATTTATTGATGAAGAAGATTTGAAAAGAAGACCTAGTGAAATGGTTGAGTTATGTGAAACTACAATGGGTACTTGATGAGATCGCACCTTGACAAGGTAATATATATTTTTATCTTAAGTCTAAGTGAAGTTTGGATGACAAAAAGATTAATCTTGACTGAGTAACAGATAAAAAGATTAAGGAACATATGTTTGTGCTGAGTGATGTGAGTGTCTACTGAGTGCTAATACATGCCGAGAAAATTTAGTGTCAATCAAACATTAGAATTTTCCAAGTGTTAGTGAATTACCAATTTATCTAGTGATGAACGAGCAGAAGAACATAGTATTTGCTGACTGTCAGATAATTACCGAGTTATCTAGTGATGACCGAGTGGAAGAACACAATATTGACCTAGTGTCATTATTTTGACAGTTTGAGAGAGATTTGAGATCCCAGCTGACATAGTTGATTTTCTTGGGATATGTGAAGCGTATTTAAGATAAGGATGATTGTTGTGGAGAATTAAATGAAAATTTAATATATGTTTAACCATTTTTATGTATGGATTCAAGAAGGATTTTTAGGATGTATTCTACAATGTAGATGGAAACAAAATGTTGGAAGGATTCATTGGATCTGACCAAACCCTAAGATATACGTTGATGATTAAGTAGAAATAGATCGAGATACCTGATTAGAGAGGTATAAGATTAAACTAATTGCAGGTTATGTGTGTGTGCTATGAGGTTAATTCAGTTGATTAGAAAAATCTAAGAAGAAGGAAGAGAAGGATGAAGAGAAGAGAAGGACGAAGAGAGAAATATAGGACTACACAGTGGTGATTTCTTGAAGGATTTCCAAGAAGATCTGAATAATAGAGATGAAAATGAAGGTCAGTCAGTGAATTAGCATTTTGAGCTATAATTGGATCTGTATTTTCAAAGTGAGTTGTATGTTTCAGATCAAAATTTTCTATTGCTTTATATCCATTGTATCATTTGCAAAATCCTTTTATATAAGGTTGACCTAACAGTCATATTGTTGAATCCTTTAATCAAGGTGGCATTCTAATGGAATATTCTAAGCCCTCTAACAAGGCTCAATTTTAATAGGGTGATTAAATCCTTTAACCAAGTTACATTTAACGGGGTGTATTGCAACCTTTAACCGGGTTGGATTTTCACAGAGCTCACTTTAGAAGAGTGAAAAATTGGTAGCATGTTACTGGTGGTTTTTCCCATATTGGGTTTCCACGTTAAATCCTGGTGTCACACTTGTGTGAATGTTATTTGATGTCTTGTATTGCTAAGAGTTTTATATTCTACAAGTTGATTACATTAGGACAACAAACTACAAGTTTATAATATTTATTATATCCTATAGAGATTGAGTAGATTACTGAGTGGATCTGAGTTGGTTGAATTGTTTGAAAATTCAAATGAAATTTGATTGGAGCAATTATTGCAATAGAAACTCAAGAGGTTTCTTCCAATGGTGTGAATTTTCTGGGAGGTGTGTCTTTAGCTCTTGGAGGTTGAAGTTTTTGAGTTTTTTGTGTAGTATTCTCTCATTGAACTTGTGGTGGTGGTTGAGTCATTGTTTTTGTATAAATGCCACTGATCTTTTCTTATGCATTATTAATCATTTGTGAATCAATGCCACCGTCATCCATGATGTTCTTGTTTTGAGATCATAATTTTAATTATTTGTTTGAAGTGTTTGTATTATTTTCTTTATTGGCTTTAAGCATATTTTTCTAAATAAGAACCTCTTCAATGTTTGTTCCCTTTTAAGAGATTTTCAATTGTATTAGGATTTTTGATCTTTAGCTTATACATAATTTCTAGTACAAGATTTTTAATGAATAATTTCTCCTTTTATTCTTCTGGAATGTCGAAAGGACATTGACTGAAAAGATTTATCCATCAGAGTAAGAATGTCATAAGTTTTAGTCTTTAGATGCACTAATACGGGGGGGTGGGGTGAATCAGTGCACCCATAAAACAAAAAAACTTCTTTAATAGCTTCCACAATAACCAACATGCAAAAGAGAATACTATATAGAAACATAACAAGTAAAGCATTCTCACAATGTAAACTCAAGAAACAATATTTTTCCCATGGAAACCCTTGTTAGAGGGAGAAAACCACATGTGAGATGATACCCACAAATTTCACTAGTACACCAAATAAATTTTTCCTGTTAGGAGCAATTACAAAACCATGCTAAGGGCATACTTGATTGAGAGTATCTTTAGCCCGATTAGAAGCTAATAAAAGTCTTGTTAAGAACTAGCTTGTTAAGGGATTACAAAATCCTTTTAAGAGTTACCTTTTTAGAGGATTTATACTTCAAATAATATTAAAGATCCAGCTCACCCTATTAGGAGTGACCTATTTAAAGGATTTTACTTGCAAACCTGTTAGGGCTTGTCTTGAGATACACCCAAGAATAACGGATCTTGTTGTGACACTTCTTGTCTATAAGATCCACTTCAATCCTCATCAAAGTTCTACCTTAAGCATCAAACAACTTCACATAATCATAATCACTTATCACAATGCCTCAACAACAACCCTAAAACTTGATTTCACTCTTATTTTATAACAACTTGTCCAAGTCGGCCTTTGCCCTAAATCATTTTACCCACTGTCATAAAAATCTGTGAGGCCTCACCTCGAACCCCATCATAGTTTTCCAATTTTTCTGCTTACAATAGATTTAGCATATGACACTTTAATTTTGATGCACTATGGACATTATGGATTTTATTCTTTATGATGCACCTTATGGACTACATTATGTTTTCTATTATGGACATTTATTTGGAGACAATTGATTTGGAAATACATTATGAATTATGTTATGGTTATTGATGAAATTGGGATTTATTAGAAATAGATATTTAATTTTGATTTCTTGCAATGTGAATTTTACCTTATGATAAATTCTTAAAATGAGATTGATGTATTCTTGTGATCTTTAGCAATAAACTTAATATGTTGATGATTTCCTTAAATTTTGAATATTACTTATTTCTTTATGATGCATATTTATCTCCTCAGACTACTGATATTTGAATTGAGTGTGTAGGTAAGAAACCATGAAATTTTATCTGGGGAACCAAACAAAGGGATATGTGAACTTAGTTGCACCAAGGTTGCGTCTAATGAAAGACAAGACCTCATTGTTTCATAATTTTATTCATAAATGTATTTGGTTGATTGTGGAAATGTAATCCTTTAATATATTTCTTAATTCTTTGTGAGTTTTGCCTAAGTGGATATGACATGGCCTAGTGATGTGTAAATGTTGTGTGTGTCATTTGACACTTGTGTTTTGTACTTAAGGCCATGACATGTCAACTTGGGAATG
>MU223123.1:2656060-2669933 GCA_018584345.1 Thuja plicata | reverse complement strand
TATATATATATATATATATATATATATATATATATATACTTACAATAAAATGTAAGTGTATATATATTAAGATATATATACAATTTCTCAATGGTATTCTCCCATGGATGTTGCAGACCTACACATTTCATGGCAAAAAATAAAAAAAAATGATATAGGCAGTTAGGGTTTGTAGGTAGTTTAGAAAGAGATAATGGAGACATTAAAAGAAAAGACTTTCATTTTTTTCTTCTTCACTTTTGGACCCTAACTATAATTTTGAATTAGGGTTAGGAGATTTCATTTGGGAGGGAACTGGGAATTTGAATATAATGTACAAAAAAAGATAGCCCTCCCTTTTAGACTATGGGATACTTTTTGACCTCAAGGATTAACCTTATGGTTTCTCTATTGGTATGGAGTTTCTTTTGTTTATAAAAGTTGTAAAGCAAATCTTTTGACAAAGAGATGACTAAATAAATATTAGAGGGGAAATATAATCATAGTTGGATAGTAATGTGGGGATTAGTAAATTTAATTAAATATGCCATATCATTAATAAAATTACTATTAGGAAATTTTATTAGATGATTTTCCCTATAGATTAAATTTTAGAAATCATTTATTGTACTCAACAATCGTATTATAAACATTAATATTTTCCTTTGAGTCCACCTGTTTCTTTTGAATCTTGGAAATTCAAGAATTTAGTAAATTAAACATTTAATGGAATTATTGAAATATTAAAGTTTGACCCTAAATTAATCAAAGTCCTTGACTCGATTATCTAGTCCTTACGTTTAAGTTATAAGGTTTCTCTACGGAACCAGTTTTTAACTTAGCCATTAATTAAACAATAATTAAATAATTTAATTGGAAAATTTTTAAGGGGGAGAACCTAATTATAGTTTTTAAATAAAACTTAGGGAATTATAATGTTATTTTTATGTGGTCAATATATGTGGCCAGTATACTGACCATTATAAAAATAATATTATGAAAGTGCCTTACCCTAGGGGGTTATTTTTAAACAAAGAATCCTTTAGCTATCAACCTACCAGATTTTCTAAACATCCCTAGAAATTGAGTATAGGGAGTCTCTCTCTCTTTCTCCACATCATCAAACTCTATTAATAAATTAAGGGGGAATGACACATAAATTCATATAACTTCACCTTGCATAGTCTTTGAACGTTAGCCTAAATTGTGATGCTAGGGAAGCCTGTAAATTTAGTGTTACCTTGTGCATCTTAATTTCAGAGGATGACCTTGGGTTAAGGGAGGTTGACACTTAGTCACAATTCCTCTTAGACCCTCTTGACTTTAATTCAACTTTAAAAAAAACAAGTTATGTTTTTGGGTGCAAATTTTTGGGTATGACAAAATCAAATATGATCATGCCAAAATAATTTGGTCAACTTAATAAAGTAAACACAACATTAACCAAGTCATAAACAATCATTTAAAAACATTAAATAGACCAATCAGCTGATCAAGTCAAAGTTGCTCTGCCTATCCCTTGTTCTTCTTGTCAGTACAACTTGAATCCTCAATAACTTTCTCAATTCATCAATCTAACTGATGTGATTGTAGATATAGATGGATATGTATTTTTAGATGATAAATGTATGATTTCACACCTTAATTCAATCTCTAACTCCAAATTCGGTCACCTGAACCTCACATACTATCTTTTGCCTGGTTGATTGAACACTTAGTCATTTCTTCAATTATATCCTTGAACACCATCGGTAGAACTGATCTCATATGTTCAATAGATCATGTTTCCAGCAATAAAAACACCACAATTAAATATCATAATCAACACTCAGATCATCTTTACCAAATTCAAACAATAAATGGTTCCCTTTCCTTTTGTTATGTCATGCATAAATCAGTCAATGCGATCTCATTTGATATTTTGAAAAAAATGAGAAATGAATTTGTCAGCTAGTTCCTTCCATGACTTTATACTCCTGGTAGTTTTGAGTACCATTCCATTTATTTTCCAACAAGTCTTCAAGGAAAAGGATGCATGCAATATGTATCATCATGGTTTAGTTCTAGGAAAGTAGTATAAATGTCTTTGACGTGATCTTTAGGATTTCCTTTCTCTCTGTATTTCTTGAATTTTGGTAATTCAAAGTTCCTTGGAAAAGGAGGCATATAAAAATTCTCATCAAATGGATTTATGCATACATCTTGTTCTGTATATGCTATCTTATTTCCTTTGAATTATAATGCCTCAATTTGTTGTCTCATTTCTCCAATTTTTTGAGTCATCTTAGCATTAGGGGATGGCTTCATCAATGTTCAAGCATTCTTAGACATCCTCTTTCTTTATAATTTGTTCCTCTTGTCAGGTTTTGATCATTACGGTTCAAATTTAATAATCTTGGAGTATCTTATTCTAATGATTTTGAAGATGAATCTTCAAGTTTTACCACTGCAGAATTTTGATCTTGACTTGTTTGGTGTTGTGCCAAATGTGCTAATGATGGTCCATACTCTTGTTGACATACTATCACTTGTTGAATTCTTGGATAAGAAAATTATTGTTTTCCAAAATGCACTTGTTCATAATATTGTGGCACATACTATTGATATTTATGATATTGTGGTTTTTGTTGTTAAAAAACCTATTGCAGTTTTGGTGAATAGGGAACATATTGAAATGTTGGTCATTCTCTTTATTCTGTTTTATAGTGTTTCATATTTGACATTTGTTTTTATTTTCTTGTTCCTTTTTGATATCCCAATTATCCAAGTAAACTATCAAGAATTTAAGGTCAATGTTTTTGATATTTTGATTGTTTTTCTTAGGATATCATATTCACATTTGATTTTTGTTCAATAATTGCTTGGACTTCTGACAGATCAACAATATTATTTCTTTTTGAATTTAATTTTGTACTTTCCATAACACTTGTAGTTACATGAGATGAATCATTTGGTTTTGATGCATTTCCTGTTGGTCCTTTAGATGGAAAAATTGTGGAAATAATTTTGTGTGGTATGATAAGTCAACAACAATGGACCACTTTGTTGTGTACTTATTTTAGATTTGAGAGAAGGTATCTCTAGCATTCCTAATGTGAATGTAGATGTAATTTGTGTTCCCTTTTGATATCTGGTAGAAGATCAATTCTTTAAATCAACTCACAATGTTTTGTGTGGTTTGATCATAACACCTGTGCTAACATTAATACCTTCTAGAGGTAATGGAGGTATTGTATCGTAAAAAGGGTTGAGTAATTATTGAAAGGTAGGTTTTGGAGGAATTTCAATTATCAATTCCTTATGAGGTCTCTTTGGAATTACCTTTGTGTGTTCTTGATCTAAGATATACTTTCCCTTTGTTTTCTCAAAAGTGAGTAATGATTGAATTTCTTCCAAAATCAATTTATTTGGATGACTTGAATTTGGATCTTTCAATAACAATTCAGGATTTGATTCCTTAAGGATATTAATATATCATTTTGGATCTTTAAGCGTCAAATATTCCAACATCTTCTAATTTTTTTGGGTTTTTTATTGCTTCATCAATTTCTTGTTGGGGTAAATCTGATAAGGAAAGATGGCTCGCATGTGATGGTTTGGAATCTGAGGTTGTGTCTAGTTGATCATTTGGATCCTTTTTAGAAAGATATGGGGATTTGGGTCAAACATAACCAAGTATTGGATAAAATATAGGCTCTATATTAGATGTATATCCTTGTGAAATAGTACCTTGTATTGGTTGATTAAACTCAAGAGTTGTATTTTTCTCTTCTCTTGGTGTTGGTGGAACACTTCCATATACTGGTTTCATGGGCATAAAGTTTGGTTCAAAATTAGGTGGGGGACCCCATTTAATCATGCCATGACTTGGTTGTGTATTAATAGGAGGCCCCATGTTCTGATCAAAACCTTGTTAAGGAATATAACCTTGTTGTTGCAAAGGTATGATTTTTTATTGTATTGGATCAAGAGGTGGTTGATTATATTCAATCAAAGTTTACATAAGTTTATATGATGAACCTTTTTGTATTTTAGAAACTTGGGATCTAGTTTCAACCATTATGACACCTATGCAAATGCACTTATATTTTTGAGATTTTTCAAAGTTTTAGATGATTATGACCAATGAAACTTAGGGATATTAAATGCAAGGAATGATCATGAAAGCAATTTTTTTTTGGAATTTTGACTTTTGAAGTGGAACTTAGGGAATGATTATGTAAATGAAAAATTAAGGAATATAAAATGCAAATATGCAATTTTGGAATGACAAAATGCAAACTATGTTTTTGGGGATTTTTTATTTTTGAAATGTAATTAAGCGTGAGACAATGCAAGGAATTAAAAAATGTAACCAAATAAATGGATACAAAGTACATTTTTATCCTTTTTAGGGATTTTTAATGATAATGCAAGACCAAGGGTTTATGAAATGCACACTATAATTTTTCCTTTTTTGTGATTTGACAAAATATTTTGAAATGAAAGCCTAAAGGTATAACCTCAGGAAGTTGAAGTTGGATCAATACAAAAGAGGCAATTTATCAAAAGATAAAAGACCAATCTGAACTTGTCATCTACATGAATGGGAATTGAATTACCAAAAATAATGACAAAGAAAAAAGATTACGACAAAGTCAAGATCCCATTTTCAATAACATGCGATATAACCCTAAAGAAAAAAATTAATTTTGGAATTTTGTATAACAATTTTTGGGTTCTAAACTCAAAATGAAGATGATAATGAAAGGAAAAATTGACAAGGATATGCAAGTATAATGAGGACTATAATGACAAGACTAAGGGATAATAATGATATACAGTGACTATGAGGATTATGTAAAGATAAATGCAAGGACCAAAACGATTATGAAGAGTATGCAATGAGAATGAGGGATAATGCAAGGACTAAGCTAAAGTCAAAATAAGATTCCAAGTTTCCACAAGGTTTTGAAACTCCATGTTTGAAAGGTTTAATCAATGTTTTTGGAAATTTTGGGGAAATGTTTGGAAAAATTTTGGTGAGGTGTTTGAATTGTGAAATTGGTTTCCACTCACACAATACACATAAAATAGAATAGTTATTTTTTACCTTAAGAAAAACATAATAATACTAAGGTTGTCCAAGACAATACTTATTGAACCCCCCCTTGGATTAAATCCAATTGTGCTTATTCAAAGCTGATGACCTTTAAGTTTGGTGGCACATACTCCTCTTCAAGATACACACTTCTTAGGTGCATCAAAATTCAAATTCCTTGGGTAATCACTTCCCAAGGAACTACTATCTCTACTATTAACCACAAGAATGTGGGGTGTCTTATTCAATCTCTGACCTTCTACTTCAGCAAGTAGAAGGATTTTGGAAAACTACAACAATTGGTTTTTAGTTCGAGCTCTCGTTTGGGCATCCATGCATGCTCTCTCCCTGTTACCAAGAGGCTTTTTTCCTGTATAAAATAGGTACTAGAGAAGTTAGTATGGGTAGGAAATTTGTACTAGTAGTGAAGAATTTTGGCCCCACTCATTTTATATAGCGAGAGAGTGGCTTGAGTTTAACCTATTATCGCTTGGGTCATGCCTCTCACCCGACCTTATAGGTTGTTCAGAATGTAGACCCTATAAAAAAGATAGAATGAATTTCTCTTACACCCAAGAACCATAAAGGTGAGGAGAGAGAAAAAATTCATTCTTTCCTTTTTGGATTAAAAACATGTATCTATTGCACTAAACATATCAAGCAAAGATTATTCATTTTATGCACCAAATGAAGTATTTTCTAAACTACTAAAACAAACACAAAGAGTTGTGACAAAAACACAAAGGTCTTCATCGTATATCCTACATCAAATAAAATAGTATTTTTTCATGTAAACTTTATCCCATGATCACCAAAGTGTTCCACAGACTAATCAGTAACACATAATGTCCATCCTAACAGAAAAAAATAGAGATGAAATATAAAAAGAAAGTATTGAACCAAAAAATGAGCATACTTGACCAACTACACAAATAATGAACCAACTATACGGATACAACATCCAAATGCATAGATTGGGTGTTTGAGTGTGTAGAACAAAGCCTAAATATGTAGCAAAAAGGTCCAGCTATTAAAATTAGAGACTGAATGCACCCTAAAATGGTCACCTAGACTTTGGGCCCCATTTATCATTTTATCAAATTTTTGAATCAATGCTTTGCAATATTTTCAATTCAAATCAATTTCCTTGATCAAATTGTAATTAATTCAATTAATTCAATTATTTTAATATTTCCTAAGGTTTGATCATTTTTATCTAATTAAAAGATTTAATTTTCTTTTTAATTAAATAAAATTTATCTTATTTAATTAAAATATTTAATCTCCCTTTTAATTGAATAAAATTTATTTTATTTAATTAAAGTAAATTTCTCCCTTTTAATTAAATAAAATTCCTCTTATTTAATTAAATTCAATTTCCCCCATTTAATTAAATAAAATTCTTCTAATTTATTTAATGGAAAGAAAACCCCTCTTTTAATTAAATAAATAAAAATCCCCACTTAAAGCACTTTATTTGATGAAAAAGGAAATAAATTAAATCAAAATTCCTTTTTCATCACATCTTCCTAAGTGGTTGGTTTTTGCCTCTTAATCTCAACCATTGATCAATTCTTTTTGCCTCTTAATCTCAACTTTCCATTGCTCTTTAAAAAGAAACCTCTCCTTCTCATTTAGGATATAGATTTTTTTAGTATTGTTATGCTGCAATTTTGGAGAGCAATTTTGGAGGAGGATTTGAGCACTTAAGCTTGGATATTGCAACTTCTCTCTTCTTGTCTTCTTCTTCTTGAATTCATGGCTACTCATGTAGATTAGATTCATGTTTATTTCCATAGATTAATCTTGCATTTGTATTTCCTTTCTTAGATTAATCATGCATTGTTATCATTTAGATTAATTTTCTTTCATGCATTGCAATCATATAGAGTAGATCTCATTTTTCATGCATTGAATCTCTCATTTCATGGTGTACTTGCATAGGCACTAACTAGGTCAATCTGAGGACCTCCATTTCAAACCTTTGCACTCCATAACTAGAGAGCTATGGATTGATATTTGAGGCCTCATTCTTGAGAAACCTTGGATGGAATGATTCATAGAAGTGTGACACATTTTCATCACACATTTTTGGCACCCACTGTGGGGCAGAAGATTATATCTCTTTAGCTATTTTTCATCAATTTATTTTTCGATCCAAATTTTTTGTCTTTTCCGTACTTATTTTCTGTTTGCTAGGAAATTTTGCGTGAGATTTTGCAAGTTATGGCGTGAGATTTTTCTATTTCTGGTGTTTTATCGCGTGGCTCTATGTACTTCCTCGTGTGGCTATGCATGGATTCTCGTGTGAGATCTAACACCAGGCTGGGATCTGATCTGTTCTATTTTTGTGTTGTCTGAGCACTTCTTTGCATGAGACTATGTGTTTCCTCGCACGACTATGCACTTCTTCGTGCGATATTTTTATTTCCTTGTGCAGCACTGTGTACTTTCTCATGTGGCTCTATGTACTTCCTCATGTGAGATTCTGTACCAGAGATCTATTTTTCATTTGATACCTCTTTGGATCTCTATTTTTTGTGCTAACCACTAATGTTTACTATTTCTAGTGGTTTGTGATTTGTGATTTGTTGTTGCTGATTGGGACTTGCATGGATAAACAACAAAATGATTCACATTGCATTAGATTTGAGGTATTTTTTTAATATCTACAAAATTTGGATTTTGGGAATTAAAATGAACATCTCATGTTTTTTTCTTGAGTGTTTCTTGATTTCATAGATCACATTTCCAATTGGTGCTCTAAAAATAGACCTAGATTTGCTTTCTTGCATATATGTTTCACATAGTAATTATGCCCTATGAACACTATTTTTGGTGATCTTGAGAGAGTGGGCTTCATACACTTGTTTTACATGTGAATATCTTCTCAATGATAGATCCCCTTGTAGGTAGGGAAGGATTTTGTTTTTACCTCATTGGAAAACTTGGTGTGGACTTCAAATTTTGGCAATACTTTCTCTCTTTGGGGGATTGGTGTCATTTGTGGTTGTGTGAGCCTTGAATGAGGTGATTTAAAATTAGTGGGTCAATGAATCATGTTTGCTATGTTTTGGTGAGGAGAAGAGGCTAGACGATTATGCTCTTTTCCCTTTTGGGAGAATTAGAAACTTGGAACCCTTGAATCCAAACTATGTCCCCATGTGGTCCATATTGTGAGTCTTCCTTGTTAGAGAGGGTTAACCATAGTGGACATTCCCTTTATTGGGTCAACCACATGGACAGAACCTCAAGTGGTACTAGCCATTTTTTCCATGGTTGCAATAACCACTATATAAATGTCCTTGTGGAAGAAATCTCTAGGGGTGTAGTTTCTTATGGGTTGTCAGATCTCCTCAGCAACTCCTTATTAATTAAATTCTCAGACTGTGTCAAAACCTTGGTGTCCCGGGATTGGATTTCACCCACTTGAGATTGCAAAAGTTGCAGAGTCAAGCCATTACTAAGAACCATAGTGAAACCAAATTTTTATTTTCTAGGACTATGTGTGTGATTGAAAAAAATTTGAGAACATACACATGTAACATTCTTATAGAGTAGAATTACTAGGACACTATCTATGTTCATGTGCAAGGTTTCTTTGTCCCTTCCTCATTATTTGGAGACATTGATTGCTTGAACTCCCTGATTGTTGTCTTATGTGCTTGATTCATGATAAACTCTATTAATGCACCTAGTTGGTTATTTAAAAAAATCAAAATCTAAAGTTTTTTGTCCTTCCCTCACGTGAGAGAATTATTTCCTCACATCATTTGTTGTGTTTCTTCACATGGCTATCTACAAATCCTCACGCGAAACTTGCTATCAGAATTACCTTGTTTTACCAGTCTGTCCTATTTTCTCACACCGCTCTTTGCATTTCCTTGCACGATTGTGAAAATCCTTACGTGAGACAGCATTTCCTCGCATGAAACTGCCCGTCAGTGAACTATTGCTATCATTTTTGAGCCCATTTTAGCTTGCTATCCCATCATTTCTAGTTTTCTGGGTTGATCCAGGTTAGATTGGATTACTTACCCTGCTGTTAAAAGCTTGTTTAGCTTTGGATTCTTACATTTTCACCTCTTGAATTAGCAATCTTTGATTTCACAAGTGACCTTGCTTGGCGCTTGGTGAGCTAGAAACTATTCTTTTTGAAAAGATTAACCTTTAGATTTATTGATAACACACCTAGAGAGTTTTGGTAGTCTCTTGTCCATCCACTTTCATACAATTTCAATCTTAATTTATATAATTTGGGTAAGACCATCCTCTTGGTCCATATGTGCTAGGGTATTCACCTAAATTTAAAGGGAACCTCTGTGGCAGTGTGGCTTATCCCTATTTCCGATTTTCTATCTTATCACCTCTTTTTGGACAAGTTAATGCCTTTTCTATCCTAGTTTGGTAAAAACATCTCTTAGGGTAATCCTATTAGCTAGTACTTTTTCTTTCATGCCAATTATAACAAGATATCAAGTAAATTAAGGAAAATGACCTCAAGTGTTTTTTAACCAATTACCCTTAGTACAAACTCGCCAAAGACATAAGGAAAAAGGACCCATATCTGATTAATCGCCTAGGAATAGTTTAGAAATTTGGTTTGATTCCAAGAGTCACCTTAGTGAGTTGGGTATCCCCTTAGCATCTTCTCACTCTTCTATGGATATGAGTTACACAATGACTCAGAGAGAGAGAGAGAGAGAAGCCATGGATAAATGTTATGATGATTTGTTTGCAAGGAGTGGACATGCTATTTCCTTCAGTGGTTCCTCTCATAATAGTAGATCAACCTCACCCCTTATTTTGACAAGATATTTGGATGCACATCAAAGGGATGAGAGAGAGAAAGGTAAGAGACATGTTTATGATGATGATTTATTACACCATGAGAAACAAGGAGATGACCTTCATGATGCTCACATCAATGCAACTTATACCAAAAACTTGTTCTAACATTCAAGACCAAGCTCACCTCTTAAAACATCTAACAACTACATGAGTGATAGACTCAATAGGATTGAGCATGAAAAGAAGGTATTCCAAGATGAACAAATTCATAAGAAAGAACAAATTAAATGTCTAGAATTGGAGAAATAAGCTTTGATAGAAATGGAAAGGAAATCCCTTCAAGAGGAGCAAGCTAGACTCTTGACTTGACAACTTCATGGTCCATTCAATCATATGCATATTAATCGTGGAAATAGTTCTCCTCCATCTACTCCTCCTAGGACTCCAAGAAGTAGGAGGCATTCAATATCACCATCATGATCTCCTAGTCCTAAAGGAAGAAGGATTTCTAGACATGATCATCATAGGAGAAGAACTCCTCCTAGGATCTCAAAGCCATCTTTACAACGTGCTCATTATGGTTTATAATATGGAGGTAGTAACATGAGTTTTGATCGTACCTCCCAAGATTTCATGCACATGAAACAAGAACCATTTTTTCAACAATATGCGGAGAAGTATGTGAAGAAAAACTAGGATAAGATCCTAAAGAATCTAATTGATAATGGGGCTAAGGTCCCTTACAAATTTTATGTGTATAGAAAGATTAAGAGACAAGATCCGTCTCAAGAGGAGAAGATGGATGAAATACAAAGACAAATAGCCAAGATCTCTACACCTAAGAATTCTTTCTCATTGGACTCAATTTGTCCCAATCCTTTTGATAAGAGTGTTGACATGAAATAATTTCCTAGAAAGGTTGAAATTTCTCAATATGAAAAATATGATGGGAGTGGAGATCCACATGATCATGTGTGATAGTTTTATACCACTAGTTTTGAGTTCCATCCAGATGATTCATACCTCATGAGCTTATTCCCATGAAGTATTAGGGGGAAAGCAATGGAATAGCTTACTAAGATAACTCCTCCTATTAATATTTTCAAAGAGCTTGTTCAAAGATTTGTTCAACAATTTGCATACAATATTTCAAGATCTATCACTTTGTTGGACTTATGTAGCTTAAAGAAGAATCAAGGAGAGTCCTTTGTTACCTTCTTGCAAAGGTGGAGATGAAAATGCTCTTGCTATTCTAGAACTATTCTTGATAATGAAAAGATTGACATTCTTGTTAGCAATTTGGTTCCCAAAATGCGGTATAAGGTTAAGAAAATGGTTTTTGATTCATTTGACACCATGGTTGAGACTGCATGCCAAACTGAGGATGTTTTGAAAGAGCAAGGAATTTTGACTAAACATGGAAATAACAACAACAATGGTAAAAAAAAAAACAACTCTAACAAGGATAAAGGGAAGAACCAATATTGGAATAAAAACAAACAAGTGGTCAATGATGGAGTTGTGGATTCCTCCCAACATAAGGATCAACCTATGTTACACTTATCTAGTACTATTCAAGTTGCCAAGCTCAATGCGCCCACTCTACAAGAAAGTAATCCAAGTTACCAAGGTAAGCCTAAGAGTCAAAGACGTCAATTTACAAAACTTGGTGAGACATATGGGGAAATTTTTAAAAAACTCATTGATAGCAATCTGGAACATCCTCTAGATGCAGCACATTTCCATATACCTAAAGAAAAACCATGGTGGTGGAAAGAGGATAACTTTTGCATATTTCATAATGGTATTGGACATAATGTTGAAAATTGTGGGAGACTCAGGCATCTCGTTCAAGATCTCATTGTGAAAGGAAAACTTACAGTAGATGGATTGAAAACCAACACCAATCACAAGGCATTCAAGGAACCTTTTCCCAAATATGAAAAGGGGGAGACCTCTAAAGATAAGAATGGAAAATCTGAGATCAACTATACTTATATAGATATAGAGAATACCATCAACATGCTTGAATTTGTGGAAGAAAATGTTAACATGATGAGTGGAACAGATCCATATGGTTACAATCTAGATGAAGAATCTCCTCCTATTTTTGATAGAGAACCTATTGTGGTGCTAAGGGGTCCCAACTCTAGAAGGTCATCTCAAGCCCTTAATGCTATTACCCAAAGTCAAGGTCCCATTTTCATTAGAGGACCAAATTCAATTCAATCCAGTAAACCTAAGCAAGTGGCATCTAAGCCTGTTACCTTGAAGCCAGCTGTCAATCCTAAATCAAACTACAATCTTGTTGATCAGTTACAAAGAACACCTGCTCAGATTTTGATCTTTGAGCTTTTAGAGTTGTCTCCAAGGCATAAACAAATCCTTGAGGATGCTTTGTGTATGGAAAATGTCCCCAACAAATTAGATATTGATAAATTCCATAATATGGTTAATCACATTGCTAGCCCTCATTACCTTACATTTTTAGAAGATGATGATAAAGCTTTGAGCCATCCACACAATCTTGCCCTTCATATTGAGGTCACAATCCATAGAACCCATGTCAGGCATGTGTTGATAGATGGGGGTGTTGGGCTTAATATTTGTTCTTTTAGTCTTTTGAAAGAATTGGGTTAGAATTTATTGATACCCAAAAAAGAATTACTATCAAAGCCTATGATGAGGCAGAAAGAAGTTTCAAGGGGTTGGCCATTCTTCCTATTAGGATTGGCCCTATTCAAAAGGATATTTTGTTTCAAATAGTTGATGTTGGACCCCTTGCATATAATATCTTACTTGGTAGGTCATGGATTCATGATATGCAAGTAGTGTCATCTACCTACCATCAATGTGTTAAGTTCCCCTACAATGGCATAGAGATTTGTATAACTAGGGATAACACTTTATCTGTTAATTCAATTTTAGTAGGGGCTCATGTTCCCCTCAATAGAGAAGAAGAATATTTTAATGCTACTTTTGCTGAATGTAAAGACAAACTTAAGACAATAGACCTTGGTATGGTGGGTATCAACTCAACTCCCTCACAACATTACCAGTTTCACCTCGGTCTTATGGTAAACCTTCAAAAGAGATGAAGCCTTCCTCTTTAGCTATGACATTATTTGGAAAATTTTTAGAATCGTCAGTGCCTATTCAAAATGAGAAAGAGGAAACATTTGTTAGAGACTGGATCTATAGAGAAGAAAAGTATAAGCACAATGAGAATTTCTCTCCTTCTCCTAAAGCTTATGGAAGATGATATACTTTTGTCAAGAAGATGGGCTATCCTAGTTATGACCCTCTTAATCACAATTTGGATGCTAGGTCTGAACCTCTTGATCATGCCAAATTTGGACGCAAGTCTAAGAAACCAGCTGGCCTAGGATTTGAAAAATACAACACGCATACTAATCCTCTCTTTGAAAAGTTGGATAGTGACGATGAACCAGAGTATGAACCTAATTTGACAAATCAACAAGATATGTATGAAGATTGGGTCCCTTCCACTACTCTCCTTTGGGGAGATTTAGATATTTCAGCCACCCATGCATCAGTTGCAACTTTAGAACAAGAATCAAATATAGAGGATCCTTTGAGAGAATGTCAAAGAAAGAATCTTTCTCATTTAATGGAAAGAGAAAGTGCTACTTTTGATGAAACTGGACCTTCTACATCATGATGTACCAAGCCTTCATAGTGTAAGAATCCTAGTCATAGTTTAGATACCAGTTCTATTGAGTATGAATGGTACTCTTTTTCAGAGCCCTCAACAGTTGATAGAGATATTGATTAAATCGATCAGACTTCCACAATCCATAAGAATTTTCAGCTTGATTTTTGGATTTTGATTGTGTGTAATTTTCAGCATCAACGTTTCGGATCACACTCCATGATCCATCATTAGGATAAGAGCAAAGAGCATGAAGGAATGTAAAAATAAGAAGCAAACCAGGCCTCACTTAGAAGATAAAAGAGAAGAGAAGGGGGGGTTGGTGAGAGAAAGGGGCATGCAAAACAAGG
>MU223123.1:2639219-2655977 GCA_018584345.1 Thuja plicata | reverse complement strand
TATATATATATATATATATATATATATATCCATCTGTGTGTGCGTGTGTATCAACATGTATGTCTATACACATATACAATATACATATATATGTATATTAATGTATGTGTATAGATATATTGATGTCATTCACACTTTTAGTTCTCCACTTGAGGTAGCCAACGAGTCACATGTAGGATTAGAGGTTTTGAACCCACATGTTGCTTTAGTGGATGATTCTTTGCTTGTTAGGATGAATCCTGATTTGGGTAGCTTAGAGGGATACTTGAAGGACTCTGACTCTCCAGTCACTACCAATAATATCATTCACATTTATAGCCTTGAACCAGCCGTTGACTTACCTCTTGTTCACCCCGACCTCATTAATTTGTCCCAACGCTATCAAGAACTTAAGAGTTTAAAATTCCAAAATGATTATGAGATATCTTGTAACCTAAATGCGATTGAACCCGTGGTTTCTTCCGCCAGCAAACTGGCTACCAATATGACAAAGCCAGACATCAAGTACCTTAGTCACAAGATAAAAAGAAAATAAAAAAAAAAGAATAAGGGTTCTAATGGCAAAAGCCACTATGTGGCGGTGTCAGAAGCAAAAAAAGTAAAAATAAATGACATATCCAAGGGTGAAAACCTCTTTGAGGCACCTAAGGATGAGGTACTTGATCATCTTCCTTGCTATTTTCAAGATCGATCTTCACTGCTTATTGAACCAACACAAGCAGTTAATTTGGGTACAAATGAGGCTCCACAGATAGTGTACTTGGTTGAGTCCTTGTCACCAACAGAAAAAGAAGCTTATACTAAGTTCTTATAGAAGAAGAAGATCAATTTTTCATGGACTTATTTAGATATGCTAGGATTGGACATTCATCTTATTATGCATCACTTATTTATAGCTCCAAATGTTAAACCAGTTAAACAAAAATTGAGGAAGATGCATCCTCACATAGCTCTCCTAGTCAAAGCTGAATTAGAGAAACTCCTTGGTGAAAAACTTATAAGAGCTATTGCCTATGCTGAATGGATATCAAATATTGTACCAGTTTCCAAACACAACAAATCCATTTGAGTTTGCACAAATTTTAGAGATGTCAATAGAGCATGCCCAAAGGATGACTTTCCACTCCCCAACATAGACATGATAGTGGATATGACTGCGGGTTATGAGATTTATTCTTTGATGGATGGTTTTTCTAGATACAATCAAATTAAGATAGCTCTTAAAGATAAAGAAAATACTACATTCACTTGTGCATGGGGTACCTATTGTTGGAATGTTATGCCTTTTGGACTAAAGAATGCAAGAGCTACCTATCAAAGAGCTATGACAACTATTTTTCATGACATGATGCATAAGAACATGGAAGATTATGTGGATGACACCTTGGCCAAGTCTAAACAAAGAGATACACACTTGGCCAATTTGGAAGTAATTCTCAATCGCATGGAACAATTTCAACTAAGGCTAAATCCTAAAAAGTGTGCATTTGGAATCACCTCTAGAAAACTACTTGGATTCATCATTTTAGCAAAAGGAATAGAGGTTGACCCTGAAAAGGTCCAAGCGATCATTGATATGCCACCTCCTAAAAACATTAGTCAAATGAGGAGTCTTCAAGGACATCTTCAATCTATAAGGAGATTAATTTCACAATTGGCAGATAGAGCTCAACTTTTCAATAAGAACTTACATAAAGGATTCAAATGTGTTTGGAATGAGGATTGTTAAAAGAGCATAGATCAAATCAAGAAGTACTTGGAAAATCCTCCTATTTTAATGCCTCCTATCCAAGGGAAACCACTTATTTTATACATTTTAGCAACAGAATCTTCCTTAGGGGCATTACTGGCTCAACTTGATGAAAATGGGAAAGAAAGAGTGATATACTACATCAGCCATACTCTTGTTTCATATGAGGTTAATTACAATAGTATTGAAAAGGCTTTCCTTGCTGTTGTGTTTGCTTCCCAAAAGTTGTGACATTACATGCTTGCACACACTATACACCTCATAGCCAAAATAGGTCCACTCAAATATTTGTTGAGTAAGGCTTCCCTCATACGTAGACTTGCTAAATGGATGATGGTACTTTTAGAGTTTGACATAGAGTACATTGAGCGTAAGGCAATCAAAGGACAAGCTATAGCTGATCAATTGGCTAATTTTCCATTACAAGATGATGTACCTATTCAAGTTGATTTCCCAGATGAACATCTTATGTATGTGACTGAAAGAACTTAGAAGATGTTCTTTGATGGATCTTTTATGAAAAATGGTTCAAGAGCTGGTGTGTTGTTTGTTTCTCCTCATGGGTACACAATCCATAAGTCTTACAAATTATTGTTCCCATGTACAAAAAATATTGCTGAGTATGAAGCTTTAACAAACAGAATTAAGATAGCCATAGAATGGAGAATCATAGAGTTACACATCTATGGGGATTCACAGCTGGTAATAAACCAAGTTAATGATGAATATCAAACAAAACATGAGAAAATGGTACCTTATAAGAAAATGGTTGATTCCTTAAAGAGATATTTCACATTTGTCACATTTCAGCAAATCCCTAGAGCAGAAAACAAGGCATCTGATGTGATGGCTACACTTGCTTCACTTATTTAGTTAGAAAAACATGAATCAAGATTTGAATTCCTGGTGGAAGAGCTACATCACCCCATCTTTGACTCCCAAGAAAGCCATATCATTTGTACCCTTGTTGGTCATGAATCATCTCGGTATGGTGCCATTTAATCATACCTTTGTGATGGAATTATACCTGAAACCTTTAACCGATCTGAACGCAGAAATCTTACCTAAAACACCTCTTGTCATTCCCTTATCACTAGTGATTTGTATAGGAGGGATCTAGATGGGACACTTCTTAGATGCTTAGAAAAGGAGGAATCTAATCAAGCATTAGTTGAGATTCACAAGGGCATATGTGGAGGAGACTCCAATGGTCTTTCCATGGCCCGAAGGTTACTTAGGGTGGGGTACTATTGGCCCACGATGCAGATTGATGCAGTAGATTTTGCAAAGTCATGTGAAAAGTGTCAAAAACATGGTAACCTGATACATGCTCCAGGTAGCGATCTCATTCCTTCTATATCTCATTGGTCATTTCAGCACTCGGCCTTTGACCTTGTTGGGAAGATTCATCCTAACTCATTAGGTGGACACAAATTTATCATCACTGCTACTGATTATTTCACTAAATGGGTAGAAGTTGTCCCACTTTCTATTGCCTCAGGTAGGACAATCTCTCTATTCATTCTGAACCATATCATCTATTGATATGGAGTACCTTCTGAGATTATAACTGACAACAGAGGCCAGTTTAAAAATAAGGACCTTAAACAACTCTACAAGAAATTCAAGATTAAACAACATTGGTCCTCCATTTACTTCTTGCAAGGAAATGGTCAAGTAGAGGCATCGAACAAGACCATTCTTAAAATTTTACATAGAATAGTCTATAAGAATGGTAGAAATTGGCATTTATAGATAAATATAGCTTTGTGGGCCTATAGAATGAGTATTCGTACTCCTACTAGGGCTACTCCTTTTGCCCTCGCATATGGTGCTAAAGCAGTGTTACCTTTGGAGGTTGAGAATCCTTCACCTAGAGTTTCTCTCCATGGTCTAGTTACAGATGAAGACTACCGTGCCATGAGACTTCAAGAGCTAGAACTTCTAGATAAAAAATGTCAAGCATCATTTGACCATATGAGGGTCTATCAAAATCCTAGAGAATTCCAAGTGGGAGATCTTGTCCTACGTGAAAATCCTAAGAATCAACTGCATAGAGATCAAAAGGGAAAATTTGAACCTAATTGGCTTGGACCTTATATTATTACAACAACTTTTGGGATAGGTGCTTATTTACTATCTACAGAAAAGGGAGAATAGCTCCTTGATCCTATCAATGTCTTGCACCTGAAGAAGTTATATCCATGATGCATGTTTTGTCTGGGGGCATCCTTTTGTACATATTTATTGATCCTAAAAAAATTCAAAAAAATGATATATTGTCAAAAATTCTAAAAATTGGAAAATATCCTGAAAAAATGATTATCTTAGTGAAAACCTAGCAATAGGCGCTTTGATGTATCTCCAAAAAAATTATATATTCCAAAAAAAAAAACATAAAAATTCAAAAAATTTCAAAAAAATAGAAAAGTGCCTTGGTGAAAACCTAGAAACAGGCGCCTTGGTAGAAAAAATTCAAAAAAATTATAAAAAGTCCTAAAAAAAAAGAAGGAAAAAAAATGAAAGAGAAAAAATTGTAATAAAATCCAAGCGGTGAAAACCTGGAAACGGGCACTACTTGAGGCCTTTGCACCCCTATTTCTTAGCGCGTGACCTCAACACTTAGCCTTTCTCCATCATGCCTTGTCCTTGTTGCCTTGGTTTGGAATTGGTATTTATATTTTTCTATGGGGCATAACTGTATTAGCTTCAGTCTCTTAGATGTGTTTGTCTTTATGACACCTCACAAACAGTGTTTTCAATACCACTCTCAACTGTATTTTTCAATACAACCCCTGACATTGAGTGTTTTTCAACACTTATCAGTTTGGTCTTACCTAGTTTTTTCATGTGGTCTTACTTGCTTGAAAGCATTCAATCCTTATCCTTGAAACTCAGTATCAGTTAACACACCTAAATTTTTAAATGCAACACTTAATACTTGAGCTATGTCATGATATTTTCTTTTTGTGCTGACTGTTATTGATTTTTGCTGAATGCCCTTGTCTGAAAAGTCTCTCCGTGATGCATAGCTAGAGGACTTGGGGCATGGGGCATGTTTTTATTTGTTTCCTACTTTATGCTTCACTTTTTTTGCACAACCATTCTACTGGTCATCTTGGCCTCTATGCCTTGATGTGAGCGTGGTTTTGCTATATTAAATTGGGTAAGCTAACATCACAGTCATCTTGACTTTTATGTATTTGATTCTTATGTTAGAATCTTTCCACATTCAAATCTGATATAAATCACATTCATATCTTCATATTTGCACTTGTGACTAGTGATGATTGTGTGATTTTTTCTGATGTTCGTTAATAATGGCCCAATGATGAAAATAAGTTCCTTAACATTCTCTTATGAATGATGAACACAAAGTCCTATGTTACAGTTGCTCTATTGCAAGTACACCTTTGCATTTTCATGTAGGTTGCATTGTTATACCTCATGTTAGTTTGCATTGTTAGGCTGCATTATGATTTTGAGAGGGGTTCCTTCATATTTCTTGTGGACTTGTAATCAACTGTGATCACATTCTAATCTTCATTTCCTTATCTTCTTTCGTGATCTCAATCAAAATTTTCTATCTTAAACAGTTGATTAATTTTGGGGCATTTTCTTTCTTAAGGCAAATTCTATTTCTTCTCTCCATTTCTTTCCACTTCTTCCAAACTTCTATCTTCCATTCGCTTTCACCCCACTTCTTTTCTTCTAATTCAACCTTGGGGCATAATCTTTCATTCTTGATGATCTACCTTGGTTTTGTGATCTTTATATCTTTCATCTTACATCAAGAACTTTATCTTTAGTTTGATTTAATCAAATTTATCAATTTGTTGTTTCTCTTCTATCTCATTTCAATTTTGATCACGAGGGGGAAATACCTATCAAACTTCAATCTTTGATTCAGCTTTATCAATTATATCAGTTTTGCTTGAGATTCTTATCTCTGACATATCAATTACTTATTTCAGTGTTGACTTTGTCTTTTTCAATTGTGCTTATTTTTATCCTGATGTGTTCCCAAATCGATAACATATCTGGGTTGTTTTGTGATCCCAAGTCGACCTCATACTTCAATTGCATTCTTTGAGTACATGTGTTCCCGAATTGACCACACATTAGTCGAAGAGGGGCAAATGTATGCACCCTAAAATGGTCGCCTAGACTTTGGGCCCCATTTATCATTTTATCAAATTTCTGAATCAATGCTTTGCAATATTTTCAATTCAAATCAATTTCCTTGATCAAATTGTAATTAATTCAATTATTTCAATATTTCCTAAGGTTTGATCATTTTTATCTAATTAAAAGATTTAATTTTCTTTTTAATTAAAAAAAAATTATCTTATTAATTAAAAGATTTAGTCTCCCTTTTAATTGAATAAAATTTATCTTATTTAATTAAAGTAAATTTCTCCCTTTTAATTAAATAAAATTTCTCTTATTTAATTAAATTCAATTTCCCCCATTTAATTAAATAAAATTATTTTAATTTATTTAATTGAAAGAAAACCCCTCTTTTAATTAAAGAAATAAAAATCCCCACTTAAAGCACTTTATTTGATGAAAAAGGAAATAAATTAAATAAAAATCCCTTTTTCATCACATCTTCCTAAGTGGTGGGTTTTTGCCTCTTAATCTCAACCATTGATCAATTCTTTTTGCCTCTTAATCTCAACCGTCCATTGCTCTTTAAAAGGAAACCTCTCCTTCTCATTTAGGATATAGATTTTTTTAGTATTGTTATCCTGCAGGTTTGGAGAGCAATTTTGGAGGAGGATTTGAGCACTTAAGCTTGGATATTGCAACTTCTCTCTTCTTGTCTTCTTCTTCTTGCATTCATGGTTGCTCATGTAGATTAGATTCATATTTATTTTCATAGACTAATCTTGCATTTGTATTTCCTTTCTTAGATTAATCATGCTTTGTTATCATTTAGATTAATTTCCTTTCATGCATTGCAATCATATAGAGTAGATCTCATTTTTCATGCATTAAATTTCTCATTTTATGGTGTACTTGCATAAGCACTAACTAGGTCAATCTGAGGACCTCCATTTCAAACCTTTGCACACCATGACTAGAGAGATATGGATTGATATTTGAGGCCTCATTCTTGAGCAACCTTAGATGGAATGATTCATAGAAGTGTGACACATTTTCATCACACAGTGACCAAGTGCACATGACCTAACAAAAAGCATAAACACTTAAGATTTTTGAGAAAACACCTAAACATAAAGTATTTAGGTTCATAATTGTTGGTGCTATTTCCCATTTTAATTGTGCCTTGAAATTTTATTAGGGTCCCTTGTCATTGGTGGTGTCCAAGGCTTTGGAATCAGGGTTAAAATTATTTTTGTGCCTCTGCAAAGTTTGTTCTTACCCTTAACCTAGTTGAAAATGGTGGAAAATGTCTAAAAAAAACCTAAATGTCTTGGCCGATTCTATTTTTATGTTACTTTTTTGGTCACTTAAGTTACCTCAAGTCATGTGTTCACGTTAAATGGGTTTCTTTTTTAAAAGACTGTGTTATCCTAACCGCTTTAATAATTCCTAAGTCATGCTACTAAAAAATCCCTTTTATGTCATTATCTTTTGTGGTGAGCAAGTTGGTTTTGATCAAACGACCTGCTTAATGGCTTAGTCAAAAAGTAAATGACATATATCGGTTAAGTGATTAAGCGGTGGTGATTCATGTCCTTGGTGGGGCCAAAAAGTCATAAAGGTTCTTAGTTAAACATTGGGAAAGTATGAAAAATCCTGATGACTTGCTTAATGGCTTAAAAGAAAAGTGCGCGACATCTAATGAGTAAGCCATTAAGCGGTAGTGACACGTGTCCAGGAAATAATGTGGGTCCAGTCGCAGATAGCATAAAGGTTGCTAAAGATTGGAAAGATCTAACGGTGGACGTAATGGCTTATACCCAAGATGCATGACATCTATAAAACAAGCCATTAAGCCTAGATGACACTTGGCAGTTGGTGGACCCGAGTATTCAGAGAAGGGAAGAGTTTAAAAGGCAGTTAAGTTGTTTTATATCTAATGGTCTTCTTAATCACTTAAAAGGAAAATGCTTGACATCTAGTGAGTAAGCAATTAAGCAGTGTTGACATGTGTTCTGGGTAAACAGTTGTTTTTAGGAAAATAAGATAGTTGTCATATGCATAAAATGATGTCTAGAATCTACGGTTCAAATTCAAAGTTGTTAAAATGTGTTGTAGAGAGCCGTTAAGCCACGAAATTGGAGCTTGCAAATTAATTATAGAATGTGTGGCCACTCCAGTTGAATTCAATTTGAAAGATTGATTTGATTAAGGCTGTAAAATTGATTAAGTTGACTTGTAGTCACAATGATTCATCAAAATTAGTTGAGAAAAAAAAGGGATTGCAGAAAAAATTAGCTTCACATGACTACTGTGCAGAATAGGTAATCTTTTTTGATTCACCAACATTTAGGTTGTTAGTGGGATTTGCAGTTCAGAAAGGTTTTTAGAACTTTGTCTCAGAATTTAAATCTAATATTAAAAAAAGCCTTAGATTCAAAATGGCCCCTAGAGTTGAAATTTTTGGAGAAGTTGATTATCAAAAAAGAAACTTTAGGGAGGATTTGTTACAACAACTACCACTGTCCACAGGAGATGCCACTCAAATTAAAAGGATAGTTCCACCACATCCCTGTTTCAAAATTGGAGATGGGTTATAGGATTCTGATAGATGGGAAAAATATGTCAAGACCATTTTTGATGGCCTTACTGTGTTTAGAATAGCCTATAGCCAGAGGAATGCCCCTACCCCAAACTGTAACATTTGCGAGTTAGATGTAGGAAAATTGATAGCACCTGGTGTGTTTATGGATAGTGATTTGTTCACTTTGATTGCAAACACTTATGACAAGGTAGCTAGGGTTGTTAGGGATACCCAGGAAAATGTGCTATTAACTGTATCAGCTGATGAAATTAGAAGGATCTTCAAGATGACTGACACCTTAGTGCACATGGATGAAAATGATTTTGAGTACTTTAAAGAAGTATACCAGACTCAGAGGAAGTATTATAGTTATGAAGCATTGAAGGGGTAATTTAATAAAATAGTAGACTTGGTTGTAGTAGGGCCTAGGACCCCAGAACCTTTCAAGTTGGATCTCTTTAATGGCAAGGCCAGAAAAATGTACAGTGCTCTATGCCAATTTTTGGGGGTAGATGAAGATGTAACGATGCCTGTCCACATAATGCTAATGGTTTTTCAAATTCTGCATCCCCACCTGTCAGTAGTATTTGATTTTGCATCTTATATTGCCCAGGAAATGTATGAGGGTCTGACAGGAATTCAAGATAGCAACATACACAAACCAATGGGATGGTATTCCCTCATGATGCATATGTTCTTGTTTAACAAAGCAGATTTATTTGAGGAAGAAATGGAATTGACTAAGTTCCTGGGTGATGAAGAATTGCCTGTTCAGATGTGGAGTACTGATCTGTCATGGGATAGGAAGAGTGCTAGTTATGTTTATTTTGATAGGGTTTTTACAACTAGACTCAATTCACTACTAAGCAATCAAATAATAGGGTCCACACTAAGATGATGAGGCTTTTGAGGCCTATGGAATATGCCCCAGAACTAAAAATTGCTCATAATTGGGGAGATCTAATCTTATATCCTTTTTCTATAGTAATTAGGGTTTATGGATTCAGGGGAACCCCTTATGTGCTGCCCTACAAAGTCCCTCTCAAGATTGGAATAGTAGAGATCGTAAGGCAATTGGATGGGCTACAAGAAGAAGCCTTGACCAGAAAGATGAAGGGAAACATTTTTCCTACCCTTACTAGAACCCATCATTTCATCATAACCAAAGGTGGATGGACACAGTTTAATAAGTATTTTGAGCCTTATCATCTAGCCACATCTGTATCTAGGTGTGCAGATAATGAAGAATTTATCATGGGTATGTTCAAGAAAAAGACAATGTGCTTGATATTTGAACATCAATTCAACTACCCTGACTATATCATCAAAAACATTTTTGTCCTTGGTATCTAGGAGGTCAGGAAGGAGAAATGGATGGCATACAAGAATTCTTTGGACTTTGTACACAATTTTGACAAGTCTTATGATCCTTTAAAGGAATTTTTCCCATGGTCTTATAACATTAACTCCCTAATGAATTTATTTGAGGGGATCATACAGACCCTAAATGAGAAGAAGTAGAGGTTAATGGAAAATGAACTAGAAAAGGCTCTTGCTATTTTGAATAAATTTCCACAAGGAAGAATAGTCCCACCGGGGGACTATGTAGTATATAAAAGGAGAGGATACACTACTATCGCACCCAAAATTGAAAAACCTCCCCAGCATAAAGGAAAGAGGCCAGCAAGTGTTGATATTCAAGAAGTTCCCTCTCCCAAAAGGCAAAGGGTGGAAGCAAAAGAACAAGAGAGTGAATTTTAATCTCCTTCACAATCTCCCATACAATATGATGACCAAGCCATTGCTGAGAAATTGGTCCAATTAAGGAATGCTGGTGAAGTTGTTGTCACCACTCAAGAGTTACAAGAAGGGATGCCAGAGGCACCTAAACATACATCAGCTAACCTCACAATGGCAAAATTTATTGGCAGGGAGTTAGATCCTATAACCAAGCAAGCTAGTGATGAATTCTTGTTAGATGAAAATTTCATTAAAACTAGGGCATTCATTCAATTTCTATGGAGATGCCATATTTATGAATTCAATCATAAGTTCCAAAAGTTGCAAGAAGCCTAGCCCAACTTTTCTAAGGAAGATATAGAGAAATAAGTCAAGCAGGAGATGGTATCCAATTTTGATAAGATCACCCCTGAAGAGAGTAGGGAAATGATTAAGTGGGGAGTTCTCATACTGCCTCAATGGGATTTAGCCGACGCAATAGTTTTTAATACTGTCAGGAAGCAAGAAAATCCTATGATCAATACTGGGACATAAATTAGTGCTTAGTTTAATGAAGACCATGCAGCCCTAGCAATTTGGTCATTGAAGAAAAAGGACAAGAGGAGAATAAAGGAAGCTGATGATATTGAGGATACAGGAAGCCTAATTGTGAAGAGGGTTGCTGACACTTTAGGAACTGAAGTAGCAAACCTTATTGTTCAAATAACTAGTTTGAGCCTAAGGGTAGCTAAGAAAGAAAAGGAGGCTAATGATAGCCTAAATAAGAAGTAAGAATTTGTACTCAAAGCCTACAATGAGGAAAAGGTCAATTCCTTGTTGAAGGATAATAGAATAACAGCATTAGAGGGTAATAAAAAGATCCAACTAATGCCCCAAGGGGTAATTATTAAGGAACCTCACCAACCCTCTTCCTCTAGTCCATTTGTGACATATCCCCCATCCCCTGCACCTTTGTCTCCCACCACCCAAGAAGCCATTGATGCCAAAAGAGCAGAACTAGAGGTTGAGAAAAATAGGTTGACCAGTGAAAGATCAAGGCCAGAAGAAGAGGGAAAAAGGGATCTTGAAGACTCCCCTACATATAAAGAGGCTGAGGAATTGGTAAAACAAAAATGTTCTGACCAGATAGTTTCCAACCTCAAGAGGTGTGCTAGTGAGGTCAACCTTTCTAACCTCTATTTACTAGGAAAGAAGATTACAAGCATCATAAGCAGGTATGATGAGGGAAAGGAACAGTGGGATCTAATAGTGGATAACTAGAAGGAGAAGATAGCTCATGTCAAATCTTTTTACTCTCCTTCAAAGGAGCAGAACAATATTGATATCATCCTAACAAGCACCCACAAGTGTTTCAAATTGATGGTTAAATTAGACACCAAGAAGTGTATGTGATAAAAGTATACCTGCAAGGGACAACACTAAAACATGCAAACATCAAGATTAGCCATTAAAAAACAAGATTCAAAAGGGGTTAGCATGTTTAAAATGAAATCCCAAAACAAATGCTTTCACCACAACCTCCGATGAGCTAAACAAGGGCACCCAATGCCTTGTTGATTTTCTCTTAGAGATTATTGTGGGTGTGCTCTCCCAACACAATAACTTAATCCCACCATTGATTGAAAATGAAAGCTAAATGAAACAATGAAGAGCTCAAGAACAAGTATGAGAAACTTGTCTCAAGCCTTCATCAAATGTAGATGAAAGTGTGAACACTATGCTAATATGCTATGCAAGATCAAATGAAACTAAAACTAGATTCATTCCATTATCCCTAAGATGTGATTTCTAGATTCAAAATGCAACAAATATGAACTAAGAATTAGTATTGCTATGAAAAATGCTAAATTCTCTAGTACTAAAATGGCATGATAACAATGCAAAAATAAGAGATGGTTTGCTCTTGGCAAGAGCCTCTATTTATAGATTTTTGGAGGGAAAGAAAGGATTTGAATGAGGTGGATCATATGTGGCATCCACATAGATGCCACATAGAGGACACAAGGGCAAAAGGACAAGCCATGCAAAAGTCAACTCTAGCATTTAAGGTTTGAGAGGCTCAAGGTTTGCTCACACATGTGTGAGCAACCCTTGGGGAGTGGAGTGGGGGACAAAAGAGTGGTTGTCTTTAAGGAAGTTGGTGGCTTCTTTTTTGAGGAGTTTCTCACACATGTGGGAGCACTCCATTAGTGCTAAAAGGTGTAGGAATCACACTTTAAGTGTGATTAGTGTGTTTTTAAGTGAGGAAGTAGGTTTATTAAGAGGAATAGGTAGAGTAGGGTAGGAATAGAGTAGGTTTCTAGGTAGGACTAATAGGTTTTATTAAATTTAATCCAAATTAATTTGAATTAATTGTGGTTTAGAAGAATATTAGAAATGTGAGGGAATAAATAAATTTAAAATTTATTTAAAAGGAGATTTATGGAGGGTAATGTATTAAATAAGATTTAATACATTAAAAGGGGTAGTATTTAAATTAAATTCAAATACTTAGGAGTATGAATCGTATTTAATTAAATAAATTTAATTAAATAGATAGAAGAATATAACAGATATAATTAATTAAAATTAATTATAATGTTATGGGAATATTAGTTAAATTAATATAAGGACGATTTTGGATGTCTACATTTTTCCCCTCTTTGATGCAGTGTTGAAAGTGACATTGCGTCGAAGAAAAGAAAACAAGATGCCCTAGAAGATTCAAAAAACCTACGGCAGCGAGAGCGGTGGATGGTGCCCCCTCGAGAAAATAATAGGAAAAAATATAATTTTTTGAATAAAATTTTCTCGAAAAGGCAAGAAAAAGGGGAAGAGTAGGCCAATTGTATAACATGTCTGGGAAAAAGGAGGGGAAACAGGGACCAGAAGAGGAAAAGAGGAGACTGACGGAAGAAATGGGTCCCAAAGGGCTATAAATAGTCCATTGGGGCCCATGGAAAAGTTATTTTCACCCTCAAAGAGAAAAAGAGAGAAGAAAAAGGAGAGCCATGGCAGCACAGCGAGAGCGATCACAGCTTGGAGAGCGCGTTCGGGTGTACCAGCAGCTAACAGACGCAGGACCACCAGTGAGTACTCGAGCGGCTACCCTTGCATTAAGTTTTTTAATTTTTTGCAAGTTGTTTAGGGCGTAATAAATGCCCATAAAGTGGCGCGCAGCGTAGGCGGTGATCGCTTGTCTGCCGTCTACGAAAACGGCGATCGACAGACCGGCGTCTATGCAGACGACTGATAGGCGATGATCGTCTACGCAGACGTAGTTTTAGGCTAACTCCGTCTGCGATGGCGGCGGGGAAGAAGAAGAGGAGCGGAGACGGCAATTTGCAAAATCACTGTCTGCGCTGGAGGAAAGAGGGCAGCCAAGACTGCCGTCTCCGTAGACTGCCATCTGCGAAGATCGGTTGTCTGCACAGACCAACGACTATAAAAGTTCACCGTCTGCAAAGGTCAACCTCCGTCTACATGGATTGACCCAAAAGGAGAAGGAAAGAGAAGAGAGAGAGGAAAGACAAGGGTCCAAGGGCATTTTTTGGTGCCCCGGATGGGCCTGGGACATGTTTCAATGCCCCAATATGCTATCTGATTGCTGACATGGGTTTGGTGACTTCAGGAGGCGAAAATCACATTCTGAGCGAGGGAATGTTATCCGGTGATGATGGAGCTGGAGCAACAGCTGACAGCGGTAGAGTGGGGGATAGTCACGCTTTGTGGCTTGGAGCACGTGCGGCATTGGCTGCACCTACGAGCACATAATGCGCTCATATCTGCATTGATTGAGAGGTGGCATAGCACCACCTCCAATTTTCACTTCCCGACAGGGGAGGTGACCATCACCCTTCATGACGTATGGAGGATATACAGAGTGCCCATTTGGGGGGTCATACTCAAGTACTGTGTGGAGGGATCTCAGCCATATCTAGAGATGGCGATGAGGAGGAGATACGCGGATCTGCCGATTACACAGCAGTGGATGTCTTGGGCAGAGGTGATGGCGATGGAGCCACGGCCTCGGCGGTTAGCATTGTACTTGGTAGGATTGATAAGGGGACGCCTTATGCCTGATCATGCAGGAAAGGGCTTCCCTATTGGCTGGGCACGGGTTCTTAGCAGCATGGTGGAGGATGGGGACCAGTACTGCTGGGGATACATCATCCTCGAATAGTTGTATTATGATCTTCATATGTGTGCTTACCGCAGGGGTAGAGCACTAGGGCCAGGATGCATGTTGCTTCTAGTATGGACCTGGGAGCACATAGTGGTTACACGGCCAATTTGGCACCAGGAGACCCGGGCGCCTTATGAACCATATGTCTGTCGATATAGGCCACCTATTAGCTATGAGGCCACAGACTCAGTTGGATACTGGCGGCAGCGGCTAGATGAGATGGGAGCCATCACATGGGCTCCTTATGTAGGATGTGAGGCATGGGGTCATGAGGCCCCACAGCAGGGAGTATATGCAGAGGACATGTTCTACGATTCATATTACATAAGATTTGTGCAGACAGACTGTTGGCTATTCGATAGGACAGCCTACATGATCTCACGGTACATGCCATCTAGGGTACGGAGACAGATGGGGCAGGTTCAGGAGGATGTTCCAGACGGGTTCCCACACCCATTGGTGACCTATGAGGTGGGGAGTGTCTGGGGGATTGGAGTGTTAATGCATATAGCACAGGGGTCATTCATGGGCATGATCGAGGTGCCTTGGATCAGAGCATGGGAGTCGCTGCTTGATGCAGGTGTGGTTCCAGCATACGCACAGTGGTGGGCGGCACACAGGCTAGTGAGACTGACAGTGCTGAGGGTTGTACAGCCAGATGAGCAGCCAGGTCCTAGCAGGGATGGACAGGGGGGAGATGATGATGGAGGAGACGGGGGAGATGGAGGGGATGGAGGAGCCAAAAGGAGAGTTCAGGCCAGAGTGGCAGTACCATGGTGACGGGGACAGGTGTAGATACCTGCGGGTGGACAGCCACCGATTATACCAGCACAGGGGCCTCCACAAGGGTCACCACCACAAGGCCCACCACCACAGGGGCCACCACCATAGGGGCCAATAGCGTAGGGACCACCACCACAGGCGCCACCAGCACAGGGACCACTAGCGGGCTTTGTATCTCAGGATACACATGACACTGTGATAGCAGAGTGGGACAGCCTGCAGACAAAGGTGGGGAGGCTTCAGGGACTACTAGCGACAGCACAGGCTATAGTTAGTAGCCTACAGGCAGAGGTGGCCTAGGTACAGGGGGAGCTGGCGTCAGAGATAGCTCAAGGGGACAGTGCACAGTGGGCACTAGACATTTTGCAGGCTCGGGTAGACAGCGGAGAGTTTACCATTGTGGATCAGTACGGGGACTGGGAGGAGGTGCGGGCTGAGTTGTCAGCACAGATAGTAGCTCTGACAGTAGAGCGGGATTCAGCACATAGATGTGCTAAGGACTAATGAGCATATCGTGATATAGCGCGGTAGGCAGGGACAACAGTCGGGGTAGGGCAGATGATGGCCGATGCTATGGCCGTCCAGAGAGAGGCAGGACGCAGGGGCTGAGAGGCCGCATATTATATGGGCTTGTATTATGGAGCAATGCCACAGGAGGCTCGAGCGCCTGCATATTCAGAGAGGTCACAGTCAGCCAGCACGGGGAGAGCATCACAGGGGTCAGTGGGTTTACTTCCACGACCCAGCACTGGCGTAGGACCATCACAGCCACTGCCATGATCCCTCTCAGATTTTTGGATACACATTTTTGACAGTTTTGACACATGATGTATGATGACACTTTTTGAGATATATACATGGACATTATTTCAGATTTATGGACTCTTATGTTTATGCATCTTTGATGGTTTTACATTCTTATGATGGATGTATTTATGATGCTTATGTTGTATATGATGTTTTATGACTGACATGCAGGATGAGATGAATATATGTATGCATGATAAGACTGACAACTTTGTGATGCAGGGATGAGATGCAGATTTATGTATGTTAATGTTGATATATGTATGGATGATGTGGAAAATGTTTTATATGATGTTAGAAATGTTGTGGATGCAACTAAATGGAATGCAAAATATGCAAATGGTTATAACTATTTTAATGTCATGATGCGATGTAAATGATTTAAATAATACTACCTGAATGAATAATGTAAGCTAGAATAATGAATGTTGTAATGATGTAATATATGTAATGATTAATGAACATAATGGATGAAATGTGATTAATGGTTATTGAATAATGATTAATGACAAATGCATAATGATTAATGATTAATGATTAATGAACTATAATGGTTAATGTAATGTTGTTAATGACATGAGACAAAATGATTAATGATTAATGCATAATACTTAATGATTTAATGATTAATAAAACTAATGGGTAATGACAAATGCAAATGATTACTACTAATGAAACTTAATTAATAATGTAAGTAATTAATGACTATTTACCAATGCAATGAATGATGACTTAATGAAATGGATGGACCAATGCAAAAGCTAATGACTAATGAATGCAATGGATGCAAGACGAATGAGGACACTATTTTTGTGTGTA
>MU223123.1:2623681-2635098 GCA_018584345.1 Thuja plicata | reverse complement strand
CTGAGAAGCCATCCATAAGTGATAACATTTCATGTCCTGCCGTCAAATCCACTATAATGTCAATATTAGGTAGTGGAAAATCATCCTTGGGACATGCAAGGTTGAGGTCTCTGAAATTAGTGCAGATTTGGATGCCCCCAGTAGGCTTACCCACTGGTACAATGTTAGAAACCCATTCAAGATAGTCAATTGGCTTGATTACCTCGGCATCGAGCATCTTCTGAAGTTCTACTTTGACTACTAATGCAACTTGAGGATGCATCTTGCGAAGCTTCTATTTGACAGGTTTTGCATTTGGATTTACCACAAGATGGTGCATAAAAAGATCTGTATCAAGCCCAGGCATGTCTTTGTAAGTCCAGGCAAAGTTGATTTTGTGCTTATGTAAAAATGTTGTCATGTCTTTCTTTTCTTGATCACTGAGAGAAGCTGCAATATAAGTGATTTGTGGATTTTCTTTTGTGTCAAGGTCGACTGGAATGGTGTCTTCAATGATCATAGACGTTACTTCTACTTCTGATGATAAGAATGGAAAGTCAATATCTCCCTCCTCTAGCGCCTTAGAAAGGTTTTCACTAGAGGAATCATCCTTTATTTTGTCTTTTTCTTCATCCTTAGGTGCCTGCGAGAGGTTTTCACCAGAGGATGTATTTTTATTTTTTTTATTTTTATTTTCTTTTTCATTTTTGCGACTGAGAGAGTTGACTTGGCTACCAAAGTAGGCTTGCTCACTGTAGTGTATATGATGTTTGTATTCTCGGAGATCTTTAAGTCCAAAGAGGGCTAACACTGCCTCATCCGAATCGCATATATCCAAAGTTGGTGGTGAGTCTTGTTGATCCTAGTCAATTAATTCAGGGTTTGTGAGAGGTAAACGAGGGGACGAAAGGTTAGCTTCGGTAATAGTGAGGACACAGTGGTTATCGGTTAGGTCATCTTCAATGTATTGGAAAGGGATTTTGAAGAACTCTTCCTCGGTGTCTGAATCAGAGGTAGCTAGACAATAATCCTTAGTAAAGTTAGTCTTAGTTTCTACGGAACCCAATCCACGTCCTTTAGGATAACCATTAGCTGTTATGATCTTCTTCTTTCTTGTTTCATTGGCTCCAAGACCAGTACCATGATATCCCATGTTTTCAATAATGGGAGTAACTTTAGGATACTTTCCTTTGGGGAAAGTTACAGGTTTCTCTTCTTCATCATTATAGAGCCAATTAAGGACACTATATTCCATGTGTTCATTTGATAAAGACCCCCAGTGTTCAAAAATAGTTGACTTGCAATGCACAAGTGTTTTATCCTTGGAAAGGGGTAATGGCGATGGTCTTCCATAAGACTTCAGAGACAAGGGGAGTTTCCCAACACATAAGGTACTTTCAAATTTATATTCTCCCATACCTTGATCTGTGAACATTGTTTTTTCTTCAGACGAGGAAGGTTTGTCTTCAGTAGATTTTTCCTCAGTAACCTTTTCTTTTCCTTTATTTTCCTTAGTTGATGTTTCAGATGTCTTTCCAGAACCAGGGGTTTTGTGATTGGATTAATGTCGGCCAAATTCATTCAACGGACAGTAATTAGCTTGTTTGCCTTCCAATCTTTTGCAATATTGAAAGGGCTCAGGATCTCCAGGAATTGTGATTTCTCTACCATGATGTGGAAACTTTAGACACTGATGATAGGTAGAGGGTACACCTTTGATAGCATGTATCCATGGACGTCCTAGTAAGATGTTATAAGGTAGATCAAGATCTAGTACATGGAAAATAGTTTCAATCAGGGCTAGGCCCACTTGTAAGGGCAATGTGATCATACCCTTGCTTTCTCATTCTCTATCATCATAAGCTTTTATTGTAATTCTCTTGTCTTTATCAATGAGGTCCTCAGAAAGACCAATGTTATGAATCATTTTCAACGTGCACAAATTTAGGCTAGATCCACCATCAATAAGGATTATTTTGACTCTTGTGGAGTGGATTTTACCTTCTATGTGGAGGGATTTATTATGATGAGGATCAGGACCCCTAAAATCCTTATCAGTGAAAATCAGATGTTCTTGCGCGGCTAGGTTCCCTATCATAGCTTTGAATTGTGCAACATTAATGTTCTCAGGGATGTGGGATTTTTTTAGAGCTTTATCAAGGACTTCTCTATGGATTGGCAATGTTGTCAAGAGCTCTAGGATGGATATCTGTGCAGGTGTCTTTCGCAATTGGGCTAGCAAGTCAAAATATGTGGCAGGTCGAGCAACAGTAGATGGTACAGCTGGTGGATTTGCAGATGTAGAAGGTCTATCAGTAGCTTGAATAGTGATTCTGGATCTTCGTGTAGTAGCATTACAATCAGCAGCATTGATTTTTATGGTATGAACATGTGTGTCAACTTCTTCAATGTGGCCACAAAGGGAATCAAACCCAAAGATGTCATTTTCGTCTAGACTTCCACATGTTTTATCATGACCTGTAATGGTATTGGTAGAATAGTCATAGGGAATAGCATTCGATGCATTGTTTTGATTATGAGGTGGGAAAGGTTGATTATAAACTTTGAGTTTCACATTAGATGAGGACGCATTCTGACCCTCAACCTCAATTTTCCCATCCTCAATGAGATCTTGCACAAAGTGTCTAAGCTTCATGCATTTCTTGGTATCATGTCCCTTGACGCGATGATAATCACAATATTCATTTTCTCTATACCAAACAGGTTTAGGTTGATTCTCATCAAAAGGTTGAGTATTTGGGTAGACTATCATTCCTTGATCTACGAGTTTCTTGAAGATCACATCTAAAGGTTCTGCTAAAGCTGTGAATTGTTGTCGCTGTCGATTGTCATTGTTATTGTTGTTGTTGTTGTTATTATTATAATTGTTACACGGGAACAAGAATGATTGATTGCATGGTTGCTGATTGTTTTGATTCTGATTGTTCTAATTGGGCTGATTTTGATTCTGATTGTTGTTATTATTGCGATACTAATTTTGATTTTGGTTGTTATTGCGATTGTTTTGATTGGTATTGTTGGATGCTTGAACATTTTGAACGTGCTTGGCATCAGTCACTCCGTCATTGACAACTCCTTTATTCTTACTCCAAAACTTTGGTTTATCATTATTGGAAGGAGTATAATGTTTGATGGTACCTCTTTGCAAAAGACCATCTTCAATGTCTTTTTCCTTCTTGACAAGGGATTCAAAGGTATCTAGTGACACCATCTTCATTTGGAAAGACATCTCAGGGATTAAATTCTTTGTGAAGATGTCAATTAAGTGATTATCAAGTACTTTCGATGGCATGCGATTTGCAATATGTCTCCATCATTGTAAGAAACTAGCAAAGGTTTCTCCATTCTTTTGTTTAGTATTGCACAAATCACTGAGTGTTGCTTGATGCTCAATTTTATACAAATATTGTCCAACAAACTTCTCTACAAGGTCAGAGAAGGTAGAAATTGACCCATAAGAAAGGGCCATGAACCATTCCAAGGCTGCACCTCCAAGACTCCTAGTGAAAATTCTTTTCAAATAATTCTCATTATAAGCAACCTCTTGACATGCAATATAAAATTCTTTGAGATGTTGGAGAGGACATGTTTCTCCCTTGTATTTTTCAAATTTAGGCATCTCAAAGTTTGGTGGGAATGGTTGCATAGTGATTGACTTGTCGAATGGATAGGGACAGATCTCTTCAAAAGAGAACTCCTTCTTGCCCCCACTTTGTAAAACTTGCACAATACTTTTAAGCTCATTGATTTTTTGGGTGACATCTAGGGTACTTTGTGTGAAAAACGGGGGTACATAACCTCCAACTCCTCCAAATTGTGTAGTTAAAAAGCCCGTGGAGTTCATACCAATCGTCGGAGGAGGTATATATTGATAAGCTTGCGATGTGTTGTTTGCAGATGTTTTAGCCCCCATTGTTTGAAACAAAGAGGTCAAAGGCATGGAAACTTGCCCTATGTTGTTGACATTAGCACTTGCCCCTTGAGTTGTCGTCATTTGAGTGCTATTGTGTGTAGTATTGATTGGTAAAGCACTTATGATTTGTTGGATTTGTTCAGGTGTCAACTAGGGTATTGATCCGGCTGTTGATACAGGTGCTGATATTACCGTTGATATAGGAGGTTCACTATTAGGTCTTTTACCAGCATCACGCAATGATGTAGCATTTGAAGTAGAAGCCATTGCGGCTGAAGCAGCGACAGTGGCTTTGGTGACATTTCTAGTAAGGAGTGTTTCTTCAAAGTCCTCGGGAACTGTGACACCATTATGGATGAGATTTAGAAATATCTCACTACTGTTATGCATTATGGCCTTCTCAACCATTTCCAAATTGTAGAGGTCTCTAAGGAAGTCAATCATTTGATTAGGCCTTTCGTCTTGGTCTACTAATTCAGTTTCTTCAGCCACTTCCTCAGGTTGTACCCCAGTTCCTTGAAAGTATCATGTGGCAAATGGATTCTCTTCATTATTAGTGTTTGACGCTGTTCTCCTCATGTTTCTGGCTTGGGATCGAGTGACAACCATACAATGGTAGAAGAACAAAAGATGTGGAAGATGAATTGGAGAAAAGATCTTTGATCTGATTAGATTGATTTTGATTGATCGATTGATTGGGTTGATTGATTTGATGATTGATTTGATTTGATTGAGATTGATTGATTTAAAGGTTTTTGAGACAAAACCTAAGCACGTTAAACCTTATGATAATACAAACACAAAGGATTTAAAGTAATATATATCCTACTTTAAGATGGACTTGTGATCTCAAGAAAAATAGGATATTACTAAGGGATTTAAATTACTTGAGACGGACTGATGGTCTACAAGCAATATTGTGTTTGTTTGAGGATGAAGGTCAACAATACTCTGATTAAGGTCTTTCAACCTAAGTATTTGATTTGATTTGATTTTGATCCAATGCTCCAAAGGAAGGATGAATGATGATGATGAAATAAATGAAAGAATGATCCAGAAGTTAGGTGTTTCATAATCGTATTGTTCAAGAGTGATAAAAGATCTATTGAGTGAGAACTTGGCCATGAACTTGCAAATGATATTGTTATAAATGATTTTGTCAAGCTTCTCACGATGTTCAATACCTTGTTTGATAGATATTGCAATGTGCTGGAATTCCTTGGATTTACGGGTGGTTTCCTTTTGCTCTCTGAGGACTGAAGATTTAGGAATTTTGGTCTTCTTGTGCTTCTTAAAACTGGTCATGTCATGGAAAAATCAATTTTGGCCAAATAGGTAAATGAATTAGGACAAAAGGCTTCAAGGTCTGGCAGATGGTCAAATTTTGATTCTCTTAGTCAATTTTTGAAGGTCACTATTTTCTAGCGGAGACGGCAGTCTCAAACGTAGACGGCAGTCTTCACAGACGGTGATCTGCGTAGACGATAATCTGCGTAGACGATGGATCCAGAGCGGAGATGGCCGACTGAGACTAAGGCAGTGTGTTGAAATTCTGGGCAAATTTTTTATGTTCAGTCTGATTTTGGGCAAATTGTTCGATGGCAAGGACTGATTTTAAACACACAAACCAAAAAATAACAGACACACGTCTCAAAACAATCTAACAAGGGACAAAGCAACCTTGAGGGATACAATCATATGTGACATTGGGTGATTTTATTCTAGCTTTTTAGTATTCTGATTGTGTATGTTCAAGTGATTCTTTCAAACCACTTATGTTTTTACTGGATCTAGCACATCGAAAAGATAGTTCAAGCAGTAATTACCTAAAGAATTTGGCTTCGCATGAAATATTATAGGCCCATTGCTTGGTAGTCCTTCAGCTCACATAGCATGTCACCCTCAGAAGGGTGCCCATGTTTTTGCCTTTTGCCAGGTATTGTCGCCGTGCTACGAAGATCTCTTTCGCAACACAATACCCTGGGACACGTATGATGGGAATCTTGAGGGGAGATTCTTTCCTCCCCTTGCACTATAATAAGTCACCGTTCAGAGGTGAACCGGGTAGGCTACTAATTTATGGTTACTAGTAAGATTTCGTGGTGTCCCCACAATCTGTTTGTATGGCGTGAGACACTTAAGTCTCTAGTTCAACCATGCTAGTATGCTGAGGGTTATTCACTCAGTATGGACTACCATTGAACATGACCCACCCGAGCTTGTAGAGATAAAGTGGACCTTTGGGTCACACCTTGTTTCTATACCGGCCGAAGGGATTACTGGTTTGAGGTCATCCTTTAAAGGGGAAGCGCTCCCTCTAGACAGGCCTCTCTAGAGGCTTGATTAAGCTAAGCTTTCTCTTCACCCAAGATCCACGAAGGCGAGGGGAGAGGATACGGCTATAGTTTAATCAAAGCATCACTTAAATTAAGGGATTTAATCTATGACAAATAGCTTGAAAAGAAGTGTTGAGAAACACTTCTTCAAACACACCAAGAAGAGTTCATTTTCCAAATTGAACCTAATTAGAGAAACTATATGTTTTCTATCTAAACAAAAGACACAATAGTGTGATTAATCATACATGTTCAATTTATTTCCCACTCAGCAAACAAAAAACTTGTAAAGTGTGTTCTTTTGCCTTATGTCATTCAAGATTGTGTGATGTTCATTCCCTTATGCATTCAAGATTTGATGAGGTTCATTTTACCAAATTTATATTCAAAACAAGTGTTTAAACATACAAGTTCATTAATTATCTTTTAAAAAATCTAATAACGGAACCTGTATGCACTTGTTAGTAGTTTGGAATATTAAAATTTATTAAAAAACACAAGTTCTGGAAAACAGGCATAGATGGCAGAGTTTTGCAGACGGTGATCTGTGCAGACGGCGATCTGCAGAGACGTCGAAATACCTGCGCAGATGACAGAAAACACACAATCAGATTTTCACATAAAACAAAAAAACTTATTAAATCTAAAAAATGATATTTTTATCAATTTTAACAGCATTTAATTCTTAAAAGGTCTATCCCTGTCAGAAACCCGAGAGTTAAAAACACTTAAAGTTAATAAAAATCAGTTTTAAAAGACAGTTTAACAAGTAGTGTTGAAACAGGCGGAGATGGTAGATTTGATGCGCAGACGACAATCTGCGCAGACGACCGAGTTTTCACAAATGGCAATCTGCAGAGATGGTGACTCTAGAGCGGAGACGGGTCTGCGTGTGAATATTCTGATCCATGGAAAATCTGCAAAAAATATTAGAAAAATAGGGACGTGGGTCCCACCGGGCGTGCCAAAATGTATGTGATAAAATTATACCTGCAAGAGACAACACTAAAACATGCAAACATCAAGATTAGCCATTAAAAAATAAGATTCAAAAGGGGTTAGCATGTTTAAAATAAAATCCCAAAACAAATGCTTTCACCACAACCTCTGATGAGCTGAACAAGAGCACCCAATGCCTTGTTGATTTGCTCTTAGAGATTATTGTGGGTGTGCTCTCCCAACACAATAACTTAATCCCACCATTGATTGAAAATGCAAGCTAAATGAAACAATGAAGAGCTCAAGAACAAGTATGAGGAACTTGTCTCAAGCCTTCGTCAAATGTAGATGAAAGTGTGAACACTATGCTAATATGCTATGCAAGATCAAATGAAACTAAAACTAGATTCATTCCATTATCCCTAAGATGTGATTTCTAGATTCAAAATGCAACAAATATGAATTAGAAATTAGTATTGCTATGAAAAATGCTAAATGCTCTAGAACTAAAATGGCATGATAACAATACAAAAATAAGAGATGGTTTTCTCTTGGCAAGAGCCTCTATTTATAAATTTTTGGAGGGAAAGGAAGGATTTGTATGAGGTGGATCATATGTGGCATCCACATAGATGCCACATAAAGGACACAAGGGCAAAAGGAAAAGCCATGCAAAAGTCAACTCTAGCATTTAAGGTTTGAGAGGCTCAAGGTTTGCTCACACATGTGTGAGCAACCCTTGGGGAGTGGAGTGGGGGACAAAAGAGTGGTTGCCTTTAAGGAAGTTGGTGGCTTCCTTTTTGAGGAGTTGCTCACACATGTGGGAGCACTCCATTAGTGCTAAAAGGTGTAGGAATCACACTTTAAGTGTGATTAGTGTGTGTTTAAGTGAGGAAGTAGGTTTATTAAGAGGAATAGGTAGAGTAGGGTAGGTTTCTAGGTAGGACTAATAGGTTTTATTAAATTTAATCTAAATTAATTTGAATTAACTGTGGTTTAGAAGAATATTAGAAATGTGAGGGAATAAATAAATTTAAAATTTATTTAAAAGGAGATTTATGGAGGGTAATGTATTAAATAAGATTTAATACATTAAAAGGGGTAGTATTTAAATTAAATTCAAATACTAAGGAGTATGAATCGTATTTAATTAAATAAATTTAATTAAATAGATAGAAGAATATAACATATATAATTAATTAAAATTAATTATAATGTTATGGGAATATTAATTAAATTAATATAAGGACGATTTTGGACATCTACAAGAAGATCATGGTCATCAGGAGGGTAACAACTTTGAGAGAAGAGTTCTCCAGGGATAGATATGACACATTTCCCAATATGTTCAAAGAGGATGGGAACATAAAAAATGAAGCCCTATGGCTAAGACAATTGAATGAAACACTAACCAACAGAACAAAAAGTATTGTAACATTGGGAAATACTGGCTGGTTTGTGTTAACTATTGACATTTTAAATAAAGCTAAGGCATTTTTTGAATCCTGGGAGGTAGAAGTTGAGAAAGCCAATGTTGATTGGGAAGAATTCAATAGCTAGAAGGATGAGGTCCTTAGTTTCAGTTGGCCAAATGATGAGGTGTTCACCACATGGGTTAGCAAGTATGGTATAGTCACCCCGGTAGCATAAGACAGTAAATATAAGGGGGACAACAAACACCAAAGAGGTTGAGTAGTTTGAGAAAATTAGATATAGGGGGCTCTACATCAGCAAGAGGACAAATTCTAGATGACAAGGACCCAGCCACCTCAGAACAACTTTAAGCATTCAGGCGATCATAGGACAAAAGATTACATGGCTTATAACAAAGATTTTTTATCCTATCCACCTGAAATTTTGTCTCATCTGTAAACTATATTTTGTCCTCTAGCCTAGTCATCTGTAGCTTGTTGCATCCTTATTTTTCAAAAGGATTCCATGATGAATATGGCTGTCTATAAGTAGCAAGTTGTAATATTGTAATAAGGATGGTAAAAAATAAAACTACAAGGCAGACTTCTGAATTGTGTCTGAATGTTGATTTTGAGTATTTTGAATGTACTAATATCAAACTTATATTAATATAATACAATGGAATCTCCATTTTGATACCAATGATGTCTTTTTGCATTTGCTATTAGTTCTTGTATGTTTAGTTTGTAAGGAATTTTGAGTATACTGGCTATAAGATAGCCATGTCATTGTTTGTGAGTTGCTTTCAAGGAGAGTTTTAAATCTTGTAGATAATTGCAGAGGGTTAGGGTTTATGCAGAAATTTGATACAAGGGTGTGAGGATGAGAGAATAGTTTGTAAGGCATTCCATCTAAGGTTTATTTTTATTTCCATTAATTATCCTTGATGTATGTATGCTTTGTTCTGACTCTATCACCCATGATTAGGTGCTAGCCAAAATGCTGACAAGTGGTTGTTATCATCAATCCAATTTTAATCAATCTTTATATTTCTATTCTCTCAAGTACATGTCTTGCTAATTTCATTCAATACAATTAATTTTAGTGATTCCTTGAAGAGTGAATCAATAGGTTAGCCTTCCTAAGCTTGGTGGCATAAAAAGAAGGATCACAAATCCTTAATCCAATGTTAAAATTATTGAAAGATAATACTCTGTGAAAGGTGCACCCGTCTGGGTATGTGGAACCCAAAGTGTAGAAGGATTTTCATCCTTGCTAATTAGCCTTTTCCCTGTGAGAATCTAATTTGGGTATAAGAGAGTCTAGTATTTATTGCTATTATAATTGATTATACTAGAAAAAGAGCTAACAAATTGGTGACTCTACTAGGGATTTGCAATGTTCTAAGAGTCATGATCATGAAAGCATTTGTCCTTACAATACTGAGAATTAGTTTGTTTTTCCTCATAATCATTAAAGTGAGCTTATTCTGCTTATCTATCATGGCATACTATTTGAAGGTCTTGATTCTAAAAATGATACAGATTTTGTCTCAGTTGGAATAGTTGGTAACTCTAAAATATCTAATCTAGCCCTTTGTTTGTTTTCAAGAGGAAATCCACTGAATGGAAAAGATTTGCAGTTATGGGTAGTGAAAGATCATTTTCTTGAAGTTATCAGGTGAGAAATTATCAAGCCTACTCTATCTGCAAACTTCCATATTCACTTATTTCTATAAGAGAAAATCTAGGTAGGAAAAGGCATTTGATCTTTACATATATTAGTCCTCTGAAAAGAGGTGGTGACTCTAACCTCTGTGTATTCTAGTATTGCACGTTAAACATAGTGAAATTATTTTTTGTTCTGTGAGATGAGCCAACAAAGAAATACCAAATCATATTCCAAAATGAATCCTGAAAAGGATCTTGGAGAAGAGCTCCATATGCCTCAAAAGAAACAATGGTCCAAAAGAGGGGCATCTAAACATGATTCCCAACATGCCTCTGAAGGAAGAATGGATATTCCTGTTCCAGAAAGAAATTCATCTTCATATGAAGATGCAGAACCTATGGGACCAGTTGATGCTTATAGAGCTAATACCAATTTTGATCCCTTTAGGGATGGGGAAAATACTAACATAGGATTATTTCCCATGGAAGAAAATCTTTCTCCCTTAGAAGAGACCTCTACTGCTTAAACAACATCATATGATTCTGATAAGTTGCAAGATGAGATTGTGGCTTTAAAAATAAAAAGGAAAGAACAAGAAAAGGAAATGGCTAAAGAAAAGGAAAAATGTGGGCAAAGGATATATGACTTATTATTGGAAAGAGAAGAACTCTTAGCTGAGACTAGAAGGAATGACCTTAAGAATAAAAGCCTGAATCAAGAAGTTAAAGGTTTGAATCCAGAATTGTTTGGTAGCCTCAATGATTTGAGAAGAAAAGCCCCAAATAAAATCTCTAACCCTGACAATGATGAGTTTGAGAAGGAAGGACCTGTCATTAGGCAGTTGTTCCCATATGAGATTGAACGAAATGCAAAACTCAAAGTGACTACTAAAGATGCACCTAAAAAAGGTAAGCAAAAGGTTGTTGGTATTAGTATAAATGAGTCTAAGCAGAAAGTTTCCAACCTTGAAGGAATACCTCAAATTTATTTGGACATTGAACAAGCCAGGTGTGTGCACAAATGTTGTCACACTTCTATGAATCATTCCATTCAAGGTTGCTCAAGAATGAGGCCTCAAATATCGATCCATAGCTCTCTAGTCATAGATGTGTAAAAATGTAAAATGAAGGCCCTCAGATTGACCT
>MU223123.1:2575450-2613866 GCA_018584345.1 Thuja plicata | reverse complement strand
TACAATTTGATCAAGGAAATTGATTTGAATTGAAAATGTTCCAAAGCATTGATTCAGAAATTTGATAAATTGATAAAATAATAAATGGGGCCCAAAGTCTAGGCGACCATTTTAGGGTGCATACACCAGGAAGGCTAAAGACAACTTGGAAAAATAACTAGAAAAGTTGGAATTGGAGGCTATTGCAGCTGATATGAAAATGAAGATAGCCTTGCTTCATACTACTAATAATACTACTGCAAGTAGTTCTATGCATGTGAATCAAGGAGTACAAAATTAAATCCTTCTGCTGATCTAAATGCGAACAATCAAGGTGATGCTCCTAAAGTCCAAAAGTGTGGAAAGAACCCAAATGTTCAAAACTCTATTCCTAATGTAGCTGCTCAACTTGTGGGTCCTGACCCAAGTTTTCAAGCTGCCAAGCCCAGGTAGAGTGTTCCCCCACTTGATCAACATCAAGGAGGAACTGCTGGACCAAATGGTAACAGCGAGCTGGGGAATTTCCAAAGGAGGCATTCCCACATGAAAATATATAGAGCTCTCTTCTTTGAAGGCATTCTTGGTCACCCTAATGTGATCCCTAATGAGGTAAGAGATAGGATCCCTAAGTTTACAGGAAATGATGTTGTTACTTGTGAAGAGCATTTAAAAGCTTTTGGTGATAAGATAACTAACTTTGAAATTGAAGATGAGGATTTCATTATGAAACTTTTTGTTCAATCTTTAATTGAAGATGCTAGGGATTGGTTCAAAAATTTGCCTAATGATAGTATTTCCTCTTGGGATGAATTTGTAAAGTCTTTTAGGGAGCAGTATAGAGAGCATGTTAATTCTAGATATATGTTAAATGATTTTAATAACATTAAGAAGTTCCCCAATGAAAGTATGGATAATTTTAATAGTAGATTTCTAAAGGCCATGAACAAATTGTTCCAAGTCTTGAGATTAGATGAGGAAGTGTGCCTTACCACTTACATTAATGTTGCTGATGGAAAAATTTCTTATCTTCTCAGAGATAAGAACCCAAATACCTTAAGGGATGCTTACAAAATAGCAATTGACATTGAGAGTAATAGGAGAGCATCAAGGAAATTGGGGCAGAGAGAAGACACTAAACTTTGGAAAGAAAAGAGATCAGCCAATAAAAATGTTAAAGAAGATGATACAGTGGATAAATTGGTGAGTGCAGTAAAATACCTTTCTGCCAAGATGGATAAGAATGATAGAGGAGGGTATCAAGATAATAAGTGTACTAACCAAATATTTGACAGACATCCTAACCTGAGAGATTATCCTTACAAGACCAATTGGAATAATGGCAAACCTATCCTTAAGGGGCAAGATAACCCAAAAGAAAAAGAAACCCCAGATCCCTTGAAAAGGAACAGTGCCCACTATGTTGAGAACACTCCCTGGTGTGATGCTTGTAATATGCCACACTCTTCCTATCAATGTGTAGTAGCTCAGGCTCTATTTGGCCAAACAAAAGAAAGAGAACAGGAAGGCCCTTCTATCAATATGTTCATAGTAAAGAAACCATATCCATGGCTTCCTGATATTGCTTCATCCTCTGATAATTCATGTGCAGAGGATAATTATTGTTTTATAATCTAGTTATGAAATCCAACCTATCGAAGTGATCAGGATGAATATTTTTCACAGGCAACTATAAACACAGTGGGTAATGATAGTTCACAATCTCATTTTAGGACTCCTACTGATGAAGAAAAAAGGTCTTTAACTATTGTAGCAATTAATCAAGCAAGAAGTGCTTACAACTTAAGAAATAGAATAGTATAACCAGCTCAAGGCAATTCTACCCCTATTTATGTTAGGAAAGATTCACCTCAAGTAAATGAGTATTTTCATGCTAAGGAAGATGACAATGAAAAATGTGGAAAGAAAGCAGGATCTTCTCATGTTCATGCTGGGGGAAATATCAAAGGAAGAATTAGTACCAACTGAGAAATTCAAGAAAATGAAGAGAATAAGTGATATGCCCCCTGAATCACCTCATTTTGACATGAAATATGCTTTGACCCAAATGAAAGTCTCAATCCCACTTATGGAAATGTTGAAAATAAAAGAGCATAAAGAAGCTTCTCTAGCACTATTAAAAGGGATAGGTGATGTATATGTCCCTAATCGTGAGGAGATACCTTTGATACTAAATAGTGCCAGAGAAGATGGTCCACTAGTGAAAGGAAAAGGAAAAAGCAAGGAATTTTCTAACATTTGTATTGGAAATATAATAACCCAAGAACTAGTGTATGTTGATCCATTCTATGTCACCTTAATGGTAAATAGTTTCTTGGTAAAAAACCATAATGATTGATTCTGGAGGAGTAGAAAATGTGATGTCTTACCATGTGATGAAAGAATTAGGCCTCCAGGTCACCACATCTGCTGGGAGCTACTATGCTATGGATAACAGGGAAGTTCCTATGATAGGAACATTGAAGGATATTGAAGTAAAAATTGTTGCTTTCCCTAAGGCAACTTATAGAATGGACATAGTGGTAGTGGATACTAAACCATATTATAGTATGCTTTTATCAAGGCAATGGGCAGCAACAGTAGGAGGAAAGATGCAATTAGATTTATCCTATGAAACTATCCTTGTAAATGGGAATGAGGTAAAATTATATAGGGAACCCCAGTCATCTGTTATGGTGGAGGTGGTCTTACCTCACCAATTAAATTATTGTGGGAATGTTGCTATGGAAAAATTTATTGTTGAAGAAGTTAAGCTACAGCTAAAGAACACTGACCCAATTATGGATCAATTGTTTTTGTAACAAAATGGGCTATGGAAAATGTATTTTGATGGAGGATGTTCAAAATAAGGATCTAGAGCAGGAGTCTTGTTTATCTCCCCATCAGGTATCACTTTCAAGTATTCATTCTTGTTGACTTTTTAGTGCACAAATAATACTGCTGAATATGAAGCTTTGAACTTGGAAATGGATATTGTTGTCAAGCATTGTATTAAGTGTTTAAAAGCCCATGGAGACTCCCAGTTAGTTATATCTCAGATTAGGGAACATTATTTTGCTAAAGATGACATATTAAAATTATAAAAATATGTTGTCTAGGATAGGATAGAATTTTTTGATGCTTTCAATATCTTATGGGTAGAAAGATCAAATAACATAATGGTGAATTTCTTGGTAAATGTTGCCCTAAAAAGTAATGATGCTACTCTTACTGGCATGTCTGTGGTTGAGATAAAAAGTAGGCCAGCAGTTCCTGACAATATTCATAATTGGCAAGTTTTTGAAGATGATGATGATATCCTCAAGTTTATCAAGTGTATAGATCAATATGATGGTCAAAAGATTGATTGTGAATCTCTAGTGTCAATTGTGGACAATAAGGAGTATATTTTTTTATCAAAAAACCATCTAATTGGATACTAATCACATTCCCAAGGGGTTAGTTGAATTGGAAGGCATGTTCAGCATAAATGACAACTATATGAGTTAGAAGTCCAATGCCAAGGTGGGAGAATTAGATGAAATTAATTTGGGATCTGAAACATCTCCCCAATTAGTTTACATTGGTAAAAAAATGGACAACAATGTGAGACAAAATTTGATAAAATTGCTGAAAAGGTACAAACATGTTTTTGCCTGGTCTTATGATGATTTGAAAGCCTATAGAGAAGATTTATTTCAACACAATGTCCCTTTAAAAGAAGGCATTAAACCATTCAGAAAAAAAAAAATTCAATCAATCCATTACTGGCTACCAAGATGCAGGTAGAACTGATGAAGCTAAGGGATGCAGGCATAATCAAGCCTATTAGACATTTATCTTGGGTCTCTAACTTAGTCCCTGTAAGAAAGAAAAATTGGGAAATAAGGTTGTGTGTTGATTTCAGAAATTTGAATGTAGCCTCATTGAAAGATAATTACGGACTGCCTAACATGGAGGCCATGCTACATAAAGTCACTGGATGTGATTTTTTATCTATGATGGATGGATTCTCAGGGTACAATCAGGTGCTAGTTAAAGAATCTAAGCAATTCAAAACAACATTTACTACCCCTTGGGGCACCTATGTATATGTGTGTATGCCATTTGGGCTAAAAAATGTTGGTGCAACTTTTCAAAGAGCTATGGATGTAGCCTTCAAAGACCTTATAGATGTTCTGATGGTATTGTACCAGGATGATTTGATAGCTTTCTCAAAAAGAGCAGAGGATTATTGCAATCAATTGGAAAAGGTCATGATAAAAGCACTAGAATATAGAGTGTCTCTGAACCCAGAAAAGTGTCACTTTGTTGTTACTAAGGGGAAAATTTTGGGACACAGTGTCAAAGGAGGGGGTGAGGATAGATCCCTAAAGGGTTGAAGCCATCCAAAAGGTACTTGCTCCCAAGAACTTAAAAAGTATACAATCATTTCTAGGGTAGATTAACTTTGTTAGGAGATTTATTTCCAACTTTGCAGAACTGGTTAAACCCATTGTCAAATTGCTAAAGAAAAATGTGAAGTTTGAATGGGGCCAAGAGGCCCAGTTAGCCTTTGAAAAAATAAAACAAGTTGTTCAAGAAGTACTAGTGCTTGTATCCCCTGATTACACTAAGCCTTTTTCTTTGTTTACTTTTGCCTCATTCCATACTATTGCAATAGTCTTATTGTAGAAGGATGGTGAAGGATTTGAGCACCCCATTGCATTTTTTAGTAAATCATTACAATTAGCTGAATTAAATTATTAGATGATGGAAAAACAAGCTTATGCTCTAGTGAAGGCAGTCAATGTTTTTAGTCTCTATTTGGTGTGTGCAAAAGTAAATGCCTATGTCCCTCATGTTGTTTTCAAAGATATCTTTGTTCAAAATGAAGTGACAGGAAAAAGATGTAAATGGATAAACAAAGTTCAAGAGTTTGACATAGAAATCCATATCACTAAGTTGGTGAGGGGATTAGGGTTGGCTAAGCTGACGACAGAGGAAAATTTAGATTTGGTCCAAGTAAACAGTGTTGGTCTAAATGAGAAATGCTTGACAAGTATTGAAATGCAACCCTGGTATACCAATATTGTTTATTTTCTGAAAAATGCTAAATATCCAGATAACTTGAATAACAATCAAAGGAGGAGTTTGAAATTGCAATCACAAAAATATGTTTTTTTGCAAGGTGATTTGCTATGGAAAAGTAGAGATGGGATCTTGTTATTATGCCTTGACAATGGTCAATCAGAAAATGTATTGAAAGAAATGCATGTTGGAATGTGTGGAGGGCACTATTCTGCTAGAACAACAAACCATAAAATTTTGAGGGCTGGATATTACTGGCCTTGTGTTTTTTGAGATGCTCACACTTTTGTTAGGAAATGTGAGCCATGCCAGAGATTTTCAAGCAAGATGAAGTATTCAGGGGCATTGTTATTAAACCCTGTGGTAGCAGAGGCTCCTTTTTCTATGTGGGGAATGGACTTTATAGGAGAATTTGCTAAAAAATCAAGTGGAGGCCATAGCTAGATCTTGCTAGTAACTAATTATTTCACAAAATGGGTGGAGGCAATCCCAACCAAAAAAGCAACAAGTACTATGGTTATTGACTTTCTGATGGATAATGTAATTACAAGATTTGGTGTTCCCATTAAATTGATAATGGATAATGCCATGTGCTTTAGGTCTTAAGAATTCACTGACTTTTGCTCTGATATGGGAATTGTTATGTCCTATTCATCCCCATACTACCCTCAAGCCAATGGTCAAGAAGAATCCAATAATAAAAGCATTTTTCAAATCTTAAAAAAGACCTTGGAGGGAAATAAGAGAGCTTGGCATGTTAAATTTAAACTTTCCCTTTGGGTTGATAGGATTACTGTCAAGAAGGCCACTGGAAAGTCTCCCTTTGAATTGGTTATGGTGTTTAGTCAAGAATGCCTATCAACAACTTGTTCCCAATTTACAAGTTTATCCAAGGTGAAGAAATGGAAATTTCTGAACCCATGGAAGAAAGGATGGTTCAGTTGGTAGAATTGGATGAAATAAGGAGAGAAAGCTAGAAAGAAAATATCAAACTACAACAAAAAATGAAATATCTTTTTGATAGAAGGACAGATGAGAGAAAGTTTCTGCCTAGTGATTTTTTATTGCAATGGAATACCAGGGCTGAAGGTAAAGACAAACATAATAAATTTGAATCACTGTGGATAGGGCCTTTTGTTATGTCTCGGATCTTTGGAAAATATTCTTATTGCCAGTGCATGGACAATTCCTGAAAAATTTATTTAATTAATCTTTCTTCTCCATGCACAGTAGTATGTATTATATGTATAGGTGTGTTTCCTTTCTTTTGTGTGTTTATTTCCAGTTTTGGGTTAGTCTGGTTTGTGGTCTGCTTCCCCAGAGATCTGTGGTTCTTGTTATAACCTGGTGTTTAAACATCCTTAGAGAGAGCCACTGTTGGTGCTATTTCCTATTTGAATTGTGCCTTGAAATTTTCTTAGGGTCCCTTGTCATTGGTGGTGTCCAAGGCTTTGAAATCAGGGTTAAAATTATTCTTGTGCCTCTGCAAATTTTTTTCTTACCCTTAACCTAGTTGAAAATGGTGGAAAATGTCTAAAAAAACCCTAAATGTCTTGACCGATTCTATTTTTATGTTACTTTTTCGGTCACTTAAGTTACCTTAATTCATGTGTTCATGTTAAATGGGTTTCTTTTTTAAAATACTATATAATCCTAACCGCTTTAATAATTCCTAAGTCATGCCGCTAAAAAATCCCTTTTATGTCATTATCTTATGTGGTGAGCAAGTTGGTTTTGATCGAACGGCCCGCTTAATGGCTTAGTCAAAAAGTAAACGACATCTATCGGTTAAGAAATTAAGTGGTGGTGACACATGTCCTTAGTGGGGCTGAAAATTTGTAAAGGTTCTTAGTTAAATAGTGGGAAAGTATAAAAAAATCTGATGGCTTGCTTAATGGCTTAAAAGAAAAGTGTGCAACATCTAATGAGTAAGCCATTAAGCAGTAGCGACACGTGTCCAGGAAATAATGTGGGTCTGGCCGTAGACAGCATAAAGGTTGCTAAAGCTTAGAAAGATCTAATGGTGGATGTAATGGCTTATACCCAAGATGCACAACATCTATCAAACAAGCCATTAAGCGGTGATGACACCTGGCAGCTGGTGGACCCGGGTATCCAGAGCTGGCAAGAGTTTAAAAGGAAGTTAAGTTGTTTTATATCTAACGGTCTGCTTAATCACTTAAAAGGAAAATGCTCGACATCTAGTGAGTAAGAGATTAAGTGGTGTTGACATGTTTCCTGGGTAAATAGTTGTTTTCAGGAAAATAAGATAGCCTTCAGATGCAGAAAATGATGTCCAGATTCTACGGCTCAAATTCAAAGTTGTTAAAATGTGTTGCAGAGAGTCGTTAAGCCACAAAATTGAAGCTTGTGAATTAATTATAGAAATGTGGCCGCTCCAGTCAAATTCAATTCAAAAGACTGATTTGATTGAGGCCATAAAATTGATTAAGTTGACATGCAGTCACAATGATTCATCAAAATCAGTTGAGCAAAAATGAGATTGCAAAAAAAATTAGCTTCACGCGACTATTGTACAGAACAGGTAAGCTTTTTTGATTCACCAGCATTCAGGTTGTTAGTGGGATTTGTATTTTAGAAAGGTTTTTAGAACTTTGTCTCAAAATTTAAATCTAATATTAAAAAAAGCCTTAGATTCAGAATGGTCCCTAGAGTTGAGATTTCTGGAGAAGTTGATTATCAAAAACGAAAGGTTAGGGAGGATTTGTTATAGCAACTGCCACTGTCCACAGGAGATGCCACTCAAATTAAAAGGATAGTTCCACCACATCCCCATTTCAAAATTGGAGACGGGTTATATCATTTTGGTAGATGGGAAAAAGATGTCAAGACCAATTTTGATAGCCTTACTCTATTCAAAATAGCCTATAGCTAGAGGAATGTCCCTACCCCAGACTGTAACATTTGGGAGTTATATGTAGGAAAATTGATAGCACCTGGTGTGTTTATGGACACTGATTTGTTCACTTTGATTGGAAACACTTATGACAAGCTAGCTAGGGTTTTTAGGGATACCTAGGGAAATGTGCTATTAACTCTATCAGTTGATGAAACCAGAAGGATCTTTAAGCTGACTAACACCTCAGTGCACATAGATAATATTGATTTTGAGTACTTTAAAGAAGTATACAAGACTTAGAGGGAGTATTATAGGGATGAGGCATTGAAGGGGTACTTTAATAAAATAGGAGACTTGGTTGTAGTAGGGCCTAGGACCCCGAAACCTTTCAAGTTGGATCTCTTTAATGGCAAGGCTACAAAAATGTACAGTGCCCTATGCCAAGTTTTTGGGGTAGTTGAATATGTAATGATTCCTATCCACATAATGCTAATGTTTGTTCAAATTCTACATCCCCACTTATCAGTAGTATTTGATTTTGCATCTTATATTGCCCGGGAAATGCATGAGGGTCTGGCAGGAATTCAGGACAACAACATACAGAAACCAATGGGATGGTATTCCCTCATGATGCATATGTTCTTGTTCAATAATGTAGATTTCTTAGAGGAAGAAATGGAATTGACTAAGTCACTGCTGAGAAATCAAAATGCTTGGGTCCACACTGAGATGATGAGGCTTTTGAGGCCTATGGAATATGCCCCAGAACTAAAAATTTCTCACAATTGGGGAGATCTGATCTTGTACCATTTTTCTATAGTAATTAGGGTGTATGGATTTAGGGGAACCCCTTATGTGCTTCCCTACAGAGTCCCTCTCAAGATTGGAATAACAGAGATCATAAGGCAATTGGGTGGGCTACAGGAAGAAGCCCTGACCTAAAAGATGAAGGGAAACATTTTTCCTACCCTCACCAGAGCCCATCATTTCATCATAACCAAAGGTGGATGGACACATTTTGATAAGTATTTTGAGCCTTATCATCTAGCCATGTCTATATCTAGGTGTGTAGATAATGAATAATTTATCATGGGTATTTTTAGGAAAAGGACTAAGTGCTTGATATTAGAACATCAGTTCAACTACCCTGAGGATATCATTAGAAAAAATTTTGACCTTGGTATCTAGGAGGGCAGGAAGGAGAAATGGATGGCATATAAGAAGTCTTTGGACTTTGTACACAATTTTGACAAGTCTTATGATCCTTTAAAGGAATTTTTCCCATGGTCTTATAAGATTGACTCCCTAATGAATTTATTTGAGGGGATCATACAGACCCTAAATGAGAAGAAGCAAAGGTTAATGGAAAATGAACCAGAAAAGGCTCTTATTTTTTTGAATAAGTTTCCACAAGGAAGAATAGTCCCACTGGGGAACTATGTAGTATATATTAGGAGAGGATACACTACTATCACACCCAAAACTGACAAACCTCCCCAGCATAAAGGAAAGAGGCTAGCAAGTGTTGATATTCAAGAAGTGCCCTCTCCCAAAAGGCAAAGGGTGGAAGAAAAAGAACAAGAGAGTGACTTATACTCTCCTTCCCAATCCCCCATGCATTATGATGACCAAGCCATTGCTGAGAAATTGGTGCAATTAAGGAATGTTGGTGAAGTTGTTGTCACCACTCAAGAGTTATAAGAAGGGATGCCAGAGGCACCTAAACATACATCAGCTAATCTCACAATGGAAAAATTTATTGGCAGGGAGTTAGATCCTATAACCAAGCAAGCTAGTGATGAATTCTTGTCAGATGAAAATTTCATTAAAACTAGGGCATTCATTCAATTTCTATGGAGATGCCATATTTATGAATTCAATCATAAGTGACAAAAGTTGCAAGAATCCTAGCCAAACTTTGCTAAGGAAGATATAGAGAAATAATTCAAGCAGGAGATGGTATCCAATTTTGATATGATCACCCCTGAAGAGGGTAGGGAAATGATTAAGCAGGGAGTCCTCATACTTCCTCAATGGGATTTAGCAGATGCAGTAATTTTTGATACTGTCAGGAAGAAAGCAAATCCTATGAGAAATACTGGGACATAAATTAGTGCTTAGTTTAGTGAAGACCATGCAGCCCTAGCAATTTGGTCATTGAAGAAAAAGGACAAGAGGAGAATAAAGGAAGGTGATGATATTGAGGATACATGAAGCCTAATTGTGAAGAGGGTTGCTAACACATTAGGAACTGAAGTAGAAAATCTTATTGTTCAAATAACTATTTTGAGCCTAAGGGTAGCTGAGAAAGAAAAGGAGGCTAATGATAGCCTAAATAAGAAGTATGAATTTGTACTCAAAGCCTACAATGAGGAAAAGGTCAATTCCTTATTGAAGGATAATAGAATAGCAGCATTAGAGGGTAATAAAAAGATCCAACTAATGCCCCAAGGGGTAATTATTAAGGAACCTCACCAATCCTCTTCCTCTAGTCCATTTGTGATATATCCCCCATCCCCTGCACCTTTGTCTCCCACCACCCAAGAAGCCATTGATGCCAAAAGAGAAGAAGTCGAGGCTGAGAAAAATAGGTTGATCAGTGAAAGATCAAGGCTAGAAGAAGAGGGAAAAAGGGATCTTGAAGACTCCCCTGCATACAAAGAGGCTCAGGAATTGGTGAAACAAAAATGTTCTGACCAGATAGTTTCCAACCTCAAGAGGTGTGCTAGTGAGGTCAACCTTTCTAACCTCTATTTACTAGGAAAGAAGATTGTAGGCATCATAAGTAGGCATGATGAGGGAAAGGAACATTGGGATTTGATAGTGGATAACTAGAAGGGGAAGACAGCCCATGTCAAATCTTTTTACTCTCTTTCAAAGGAGCAAAACAATATTGATATCATCCTGACAAACACCCATAAGTGTCTCAAATTGATGGTTAAATTGGACACCAAGAAGAACATGGTCATCAGGAGGGTAAAAAATTTGAGAGAAGAGTTCTCCGGGGACAAATATGACATGTTTCCCAACATGTTGAAAGAGGATGGGAACATAAAAAATGAATCCCTATGGCTAAGACAATTGAATGAAACACTAACCAGCAGAACAAAAAGTATTGTTACATTGAGAAATACTGGTTGGTTTGTGTTAACTATTGACATTTTAAATAAAGCTAAGGCATTTTTTTAAATCCTGGGAGGTAGAAGTTGAGAAATCCAATTTTGATTGGGAAGAATTCAATAGCTAGAAGGATGAGGTCCTCAGTTTCAGCTGGCCAAATGATGAGTTGTTCACCACATGGGTTAGCAAGTATGGTATAGTCACCCCGGTAGCATAAGACAGTAAATATAAGGGGGACAAGGAACACCAAAGAGGTTGAGAAGTTTGAGAAAATCAGATATTGGGGGCTCTACATCAGTAAGAGGACAAATTCCTGATGACAAGGGCCCAGCCACCTCAGAAAAACTTCAAGCATTCAGGCGATCATAGGACAAAAGATTACATGGCTTATAACAAAGATTTGTTATCCCATTCGCCTGAAATTTTGTCTCATCTGTAAACTATATTTTGTCCTCTAGCCTAGTCATCCATAGCTTGTTGCATCCTTATTTTTCAAAAGGATTCCATGATGACTATGACTGTCTATAAGTAGCAAGTTGTAATATTGTAATAAGGATGGTAAAAAAAAAAACTACAAGGCAGACTTCTGAATTGTGTTTGAATGTTGGTTTTGAGTCTTTTGAATGTATTGATATCAAACTTATATTAATATAATACAATGGAATCTCCATTTTGATACCAATGATGTATTTTTTCATTTTCTCTTAGTTCTTTTATTTTCAGTTTGCAAGGCATTTTGAGTATACTGGTTATAAGGTAGCCATGTCATTGTTTGTGAGTTGCTTTCAAGAGGAGTTTTAAATCTTGCAGATAATTGCAGAGGGTTAGGGTTTATGCAAAAATTTGATACAAGGGTGTGAGGATGAGAGGATAGTTTGTAAGGCATTCCATCTGAGGTTTATTTGTATTTCCATTAATTATCCTTGATGTATGTATGCTTTGTTCTAACTCTATAACCCATGATTAGGCACTGGCCAAAATGATGACAAGTGGTTGTTATCATCAATCTAATTTTAATCAATCTTTACATTTTTGTTATCTCAAGTACATGTCTAGCTAATTGCATTCAGTACAATTCATTTTAGTGATTCCTTGAAGAGTGAATCAATAGGTTAGCCTTCCTAAGCCTGGTGGCATAAAAAGAAGAAGGATCACAAATCCTTAATCCACTATTAAAATTATTGAAAGATAATACTCTGCCAAAGGTGCACCCACCTGGGTATGTGGAGCCCAAAGTGTAGATGGATTTTCATACTTGTTAATTAGCCTTTTCCCTATGAGAATCTAATTTTGGTATAAGAGAGTCTAGCATTTATTGCTATTATAATTGATTCTACTAGAAAAAGAGCTAAAAATAATCATGCTTAATTGTTATAATTAAGGTTCATTAAGCCATTTGATTAATATATTTAAAATTTTTGAAGCCAATTTGAACCCCTAATTAAGCTAGATGTAGATTTGAATTGATTTGAAACACCTAATTAGATCAAATTTTCTTATAACCCTAAACTAGATGAGTGTTCTTTTTATGAACCCAAATAAAATGTGAGTGTTCATTTTATCCTAATTTACCATATTTCAATTCATTTTAGCCAATTTTAAAAATTATATTAAAATTTGAATGCAAAAACATCCTAAACCCTAGAAACAAAACACCACTTCCAACAATGTAGATCTGTGCCTAAGTGGACAAATCTAAGACCAAATTCATAGAAGCATTGTTTAACTATGAAGAATAGAGGCCCAAGTGCATAAAAAAGTTACCAAGGGTGCATATCAGAGACCAAGTGCACAAAACCCCTTCCAAGTGCATAGATCTACTCCTGTTCTTGAAAAAGAACATCAAAAACCACTAAAAATGAGTTAGATCTTGCATGTTCACGTCGGATTCACCAAATGTAGACTAGCATAAAGGAACATCAACATGCTAATAAAACCAAAATCTAATGTCCCCTTTATGAGACATTAGAAAATGAATTAAATAATTAATTAATTTGTCAAAATACATTGGTAGCTTAATTTAATTATTTAATAGAGCAATTAAAGTGACTTATTTTTCCAGTCAAGATTATAAAATAAAAGTCACTTTAAAAGATAAGAAGCATAAGGAGAAGAGACACGATGGAAAATCCAAGAGTTTCTTGGAGATTGCTATTAAAATTTGTTGAGATGATTGTTTAGGCATGTTTAGTTTCTATTTTGAATTGATAAATTTGTCTGATGCATCTGCATTAGTTAGATTTCTGGAGACAAAAATCTTCAAGAATTTGTTAGTGGAGTTGGACAGAAACTTGGTTCTTCTACCTAGGAATGGATTCAAGATGAAATTCAACCTTGTACAAAAATTTTGAAATTTTAATCAGGAGACAAATTCAAGATAATAAGATATTTCCAGACTGGTATGTTACTTCTACGTCCAATTTGGAAAATAAGAAATATTTTATTCTGATATGTTGATATAACCTTGTGCATGAGAAGTAAAGGTTGATGTTTACTATTTATCCCTACACTAAAGTATATTTTGTGCTTATATATTTGAGCGGGCACATCTCCTTCAACATTTGGATTTTCATTTGGTAAAGTCACGGGGATTCATTTATATATTGTAAATGTTTAACAATTTATACTTTTCCTATAAGAAATCTGGTTAATAAATGATATTTCTATAAAATATACACTTAATTGAAATATAATACTCCCATTTATTATAAGCCTTACTTTGGAGAACTTTATGAATGATTATTAATTTTTACCCAACCGTGGGAACTTGAAATTATTGGGGTCAAGAGTATCAAATAAATATTGCATGAATATTGGCCAAAAGTGGGACTATTATCATTATGAATAAGGTTCTAAATATTTTGTGCTTACTCATTCTCTTGCCATGAGTTTTGTGGTTAATACTTGGCATGGAGACTTAGGGAATGAAAGTAATATTTTATAATAAATATAGTCAAAGGTTGATATTTTATAAGTATTGTGGAGTTTCCATTCACGAGACTACATCTAATGGAAAGAATTCATAGAAAGAATATGACACTATTGGCTTGGGTTTAGCGCACAAAACAAGAGTCTCACGTGATAGCCAAATTCCCTTTTCAGGATTTCATTCCTTATTGAAAAGAAATTTTGAGTGAAATATTATTGCCTATTAAAGGCTTAATATTTATAATATATTATGTTGGTCATTTGTGCATTCACGTGAAGGAACAAGAGATAATTATACAGTGATTGGAATGGATGTGATTTTCTATCTATATTTGATGTGATTTTTTGATCTGTTTCTTATACCCATCATTTTGAAAGCTATCTCATGCATTAAAATATTTGGTATCTATAGTTTTTAGGCATCCACATGAGCACAAGAATGACTAAACAAGGTAGGTAGTCTGCGCAAGGAGTATTGGCATTGTAAAACTATGGACGTAGTAAAAAAATCATTCATGATAGTAAGGAAGCCATGGGTAATGATAGAATAGCTAAGCATCCTGCTTGAGGGATGGTAGACAATAAAAGAAGTCATGGGCTTAGTGGTGGGGACCAAAAACATGATTTTTTCTCTAATGATGCACCAACTTGCAGAAACCTATACCAGATGACTGTTGTAACTTAAGTGATAGTTCCAGGATTAATACAACCTCAACTTTAAGACTTCACTTATTTGCATAATCATCGGGCATGTGGTTACATATTTCAAACTATACATATAATTTTTTTATGAGGTATTATTTTCTAAAAACAACTCTGTCAGATTATCCCATGAATGTAATTATGTCTGATTTAAGGCAATGAGGAGTGGTATTCCAATAGATTTAGGTGTTCCTTCTGAATGCATCATTTAATTTCATTTCTTTGCATTCTAAATTTTATTTGGCATCAAATTTAAATTACAAATAATCAATAAGACATCTGAAAACTTAGAAAAGACCCTACACTCTATCTGTTTGAAGAAATGCACTTGAATCAAAATTAAGAATTTGATGGTCAAAATTGTAGGGGATCTTAGAGTTGTATCAGAATATTGAACCTACCAACCTTTGAGTATAATTTAGATTGATTCAATAGAGTGACAAAGAATTAAGGAATTATAGAAGGGAACCACATAGGATTTAGAAACAACCACAAGCACCTGAGGGTGCAACTATATCTAGTTTGATTGGTTCTTCTAATTCAGATTAGGTTGAGGGTATGGGTGACAGAAGGAATAATAGTCCACTACAAGATGAAGCCATGGAAGTAAAATATACTCTAAGAGGAATTCAAATAGGACAAGAATAGGTGGTTAATGTTCTTCAAAAACTTACAGTAGCTATACAACAATTGAGTGCAACAATATCCTACCGTAGTTATAGTGTGGAAGGTAGCATAGTTGGTTCCCCATGAGGTAAAAGAGTTTACACTCACTCTTTGGATAGGCCTTTGATGCCTACTTTTTTTTATGGTAGTGATAAAGAGGAAGTGAATAACGCTGAAGAAATAATGACTATACTTGATAGCATTATAAAAATGCATGATGAAAGAGATTTACTACCAGATCATATTTAAGCAAATGTAATATTTACACAATATTTGGGGAAGCAAAGAGAAATCATAAGGAAAAGGAAAGAAAGGAGGCCTAAACCTAAAAAAAAATATTTGAAGCATGCTATCAACAAGTTGACCCTTCCTTCATTTGATGATAGTGGTAAGACAACTTCTCATGCTTGGATACATAACTTAAGCACCTTCCTGACACATAAAACCATGAATGAAATTGACACAAGGAGGGTAGGATAACCAAGACCCAACAAACTCCCAACTACCAAACTTCTAGACACAACTCAGAAGAAACATACATAGAATAGGAGAGAAAGAAAGCAGAACTTTGTATTATTTCCTCAAACATTATACGTATCAGGTTGTAGGACCTTCCTGGTTACAACCATATACATTTAGATCGTTATATAATAATCTTTGTACATGCGAGGTCATAGACCTACGATCCAAATCTTCTAATGCTTCTCTCCTCAAAACTACCTCCAAATCTAACAACATAAAAATAATATACACAAGATCAATAAAAGAGTTCGACACCAAAGATCCTAAAGATCCAACATAGGAAACATAAAAGATATAGATTTAGGTCCACATTCATCCCAATGAGAGATCTAAACATTAATTACACTACAAATATTAAATGCATATGTGAACCAGAAGATCCAAGGTCCAAAAACCAACTCGGTGAGAAGACTATCAAGCACAAAGAGCAGTTGGTGAAACCACCGAGTAGTCAAGAACAACCACTGAGACCCCATCGGTGAAGCCAACCAAGAGATTAACTCGGCTTGAGCAGTTACCAAGAAAAATTCAACCAACCAAACAAGAGTAGTTACCGAGCACTTTACCAAGCAGCCTCCAACAAGCTACCGAACCAAACCAAGCATATTTTTGGTTGATACAAGATTTCCAAGAACACAAGATTCTCTTGCATAAGACACTTGAGGTTAAAAGAAATGATTCTCTGAATCATGAGTTAGGTATAACCTGAATTGAATCCAACTTAGATTGAGAAATCCAAGATGATTTCTCAATCAGTCGTTTCTTCCACTTTACTAGATATTCCATGTAATCCTTTCTTCTTGTACTTTTTCCAACTCTTTGTTTCAAAATATGATCAACTTCTTTAATCTGATTCTTAGGACAATCACTTAGTTCTATCACTTCTTCATTAGATTCATGATAATCGGCAAATTTTTCTCCTCCATCAATCCTATTTTATTCTCTAGAAATATCTCTCAAGCCTGATATACCTCTTGATTGTGTGCCATGAACAATCTTAAAAGGTGTCTTTCCAGTACTTCTAGTTACTAAACTATTATATGCAAACTCTGTCTATGCTAATATCAAATCCCAATTACTAGGTGTGTCTCCAACTAAGCATCTCAAAAAGTTACCCAAACTTATGTTTACAACCTCTATTTGTCCATCAGTCTTTGGAGGAAATGTAGAACTATAATTCAACTCAGTGTCCAACTTCTTCCAAAGTGCTTTCCAAAAATAGCTAAAAAACTTCTTATCTTGGTTAGAGATGATACTCCTCGATAATCCATGCAATCTGACAATCTCTATAAAGAAAATATCTGCTATATGCACTGCATATGATGTTTTTCTACATGGTATGAAATGTGTAATCTTGGAAAATCTATCCACAATAGAAAATATGGAATCATTACCTCTTACTATCCTCGGTAAGCCTGTTAGGATTGGATAATGCTAAGAGGGGGGGCTGAATCAGCATTACTGAACTTAATTAAATTCTTCAATCATTTAAACATTAACCATAAACTTGCAGTAATGAAAATAATATTAGCAAATGACATAGAACTCATAACACCATATTTTGTTGTCAAGGAAACCCTGGCCAAGGGAAAACACTGGTGGGGATGATACCCACAAGCATGCACTAAAGTATAGTGTCCCTGTTAGGAGACCTAGCCCTATTAGGAGCTGAATATTACATATTACATTTCCTTGTTAAAGGAATTACAACCCTGTTAAAGGTTTACAACACCCTATTAGGGGCCAACTCAACATACAACTCTACAATAGAGTTATGTTATAAAATGTTCTAAGTAATGAACAATAACAAGCATCTCTAATGATTAGATGGTTCATTTTTATAACTCATAAATGACCTTTGTCATCCTCTAATCTACAATTCACATCTTCCACACAACATAATACACATTCCTCTATATTTTCTTTCACAAAAAGATCTTACATAAATATCTTTTTCTTTTACCAAGTTAGCTCTCAATGCAGATATTACATAGTTGGCTTGTAATACATAATACATTTAATAAAGTAAACATTAAATGCATAGTCGGTGCTCTTTCATAGTCAAAGTATAGGTTATCATCAACCATAATCCAACTCTGATTTCTAGCAGTCCATGTCATACTCCCTTAATCATCGCTACTGTCTGACTGCTCTGTATCGATGTTCTACTGCAGTCTGTCTATCTTCAATTCTTTCTAACTCATCGTAGACATTACCAAAACTAAATCAATCTTAGATGGATGTCATACATACCCCATACTTGATGACATGTAACTAATTGAATGTTTGATAATGGTAATTTGAAGATAATACAAAGAATTAAAATAGTTAATGGTTTGTATTATCACTGATGTCAACTTGATATCATCTGTACAGTCATGTACATAATGCCAAAGACTTCAAAGAATCAATAGAACAAAGGTTTTGCCTTCATCAATGCATAAAAGTAAAGTATTCACTAAGTGACAGATAACACTGATGGAGTGCACACCATCAGTAAAGACAAAGAAGAACAATCACAGTGATACCCAATGAGCAGAAGACAGTGTTGCCTGATGAAGAAAAACCACAGGATGCCCGATGAGCTGAAAATAGAGTTTCCCGATGAGTAAAAATATAATTATGCCCGATGGATGGAGTTTTTGAAGTTAACTAGATTCATGCCAACAGAACTGTTAGTTGTCACAGACAACTAACTGAACAATTGACCGACCGAACAGAGAGTTTAGAAAATGAAAAAATATCTAGCTGGCAAGAGCTAAAGATAGGCTTAACTGGTTGTTTTCTTTGTTTTATTCGACCAAAGTTAAGTAATTGATTTAAATAAGATTTGTACAGTTGGCAAGAAGATAACTACAAGATAAATCAGGAGTTATGCTTTAAATAAAATTGGCTAGATTGTTTTTCACACCAAGAATCAAGAATCAAGAAACAGTGAATTTCATGTCTATATAAGAGACAGGCTTAATTCATTTTTGTAACAAGAAATTCACAAAAAGGGGATTAAGGGGAGTGAATGAAAAGAGGATTTTGAAGAGAAACTAATGAAGAAGAACTTCATATAGTCCTGATCAATCAAGCTGAAGGAGAGCTAAAGAATTTTGTAGACACCGACGAATAGTGAAGAACAAAATCATAGAGCAGAAAGTGTGGAGCACAAAGAATTGAATTGATACATCGATTAAAGAGGTAATTTACTTAAATAGATCTAAAAATATGCAATTCAAAGTTGCATTAAAAATAGGTCATAGTGTTTCAGTTTAACCATTGAAACATCAAGTCTCTTAACAGTCTTCTATATATTGAGGTACATCCCAAGGAGTGCCAAAAAGGTTGACTCATGAAAGTAGCATTAGACTTGCCCGATACCTATTGACAGTCTAAGAAGGAGGCTGATTCAAGGATGGTAGAAATAGATGCCCGATACTAAGTGACAACCTATATGTATAAAATTATCTAACAAGGTCACACTTAACAGTGTGTTTGTAACCTTAAACAGGGTTGGCTCCTAACAGGGCTCACTTTAGAAGAGTGAAAATTTGGGGTACCAGTCCTAGTGGTTTTTTCCCTTAATAGGGTTTCCACATTAAAAATTCATGTGTTATGTGTGTATGACTCATTTCTTTATTGTTTTGTATCTAACATAGTTAACACTGGGTTGATTGGTATACTCTTCTTATTTACTGAGTTTTGGTAAATAGTTATACTGCTTATCGGTAATCAAGGAGAATAAGGACAAACAAGGAAAACCGACAGACAATTATTCATTATAAGTATTTCATGGCATGCATCTTGTAGGGACTTAATAATCTGAGGTTTATTTGATTGGTGGTTAATGTTTGAAGGATAAATTTTTGAGGCCACTGATTCACCCCCCCCTCTTAGTTATTACTAACAATTGGTATCAGAGCTTGTGTGCTTAGAAAGGAAGGTTTCAAGACCAAAGCCAAGATCACAAGATGAACAGACGAGATGTGCCCAAGTTGAACAGAGACAACTTTGCTTCATGGCAAAGAAAGATAAGAATCCACTTATCAGGTATTGGTAATGATGTTACTCAATTCCTAGATACTGAATATGTGTTTCCTACATGAGTATTGATAGTAGATCAATTGAGAGAGAAGCATGAACACAACTACATGGTTATAGAGATTTCTTCCTCACTCTCTGATGCTAAATTTGAAGATGTCAAGGACTGCAAAAATGCAAAGAAGATGTGGGACAAACTGAAGCTTGTACATGGAGGTGATATAAATGTTCTGAGAGCCAAGGCAGAAAGCCTTAGAGGAAAAGTTGATGATCTTAGAATGAAAGAAGGAGAAAACATCACATAGTACAACACAAGAATAAAAGAAGTAGTCAATGTTATACAAGGAGTTGGAGGTAAACTTGAAGAGGAGACAATGGTCAGTAAAATCTTAAGAACCTTACTGCCTGTATATGCTGTTAGAGTTTCTGCCATTCAAGAAATGAGAGCAGTAGCAAACAATACAGTTACTCTTGATAGTTTAATTGGTAGATTGATTTCATTTGAGATGAATAACTTTGATAATAGTGTCTTACTAAACTTAGAGTCTGCATTTAAGTCTTCTATGAGAATAAGCAAATCAAGTCATAGACACACATCTAGAAGAGATAGTGAAAGCGAAAGTGAAGAAGAAAATCTAGATGAAATAGAAGCACTTATGGAAAGAAGAATGCATAGAGGCAAAGGTAAATACAAAGGAAAGTTACCACTTGTATGTTTTAATTGTAAAGAGATTGGACACTTTGCTGCAAGATGTCCTAACAGAAGAAAAGATGACAGAAGTAATGACAGATCTTTTGAGAACAAATCTAACAGAGGTGATAACAAAGATTGTAGAGGTTACCGACAATCAGAAAAAAGAGATACCCAAGACTACAAGGACAAAGGCAAGAAGGCTAGCTACCTAGCTGCTTACAAAGATGAAGATACTGACACCAAACCTGATGAAGACATCTAGATAGTATTTGTAGCTATGAAGGATGATTCAGATAAAGATGAAAGGTATGTAGAAACTGCACTCATATCTAAGGTTAGTAAGATTGACATCTGGATTATAGATAGTGGCTACACTCACCACATGACCAGTGACAAAGAAAATTTTAACACTTTTGATTATTATAATGGTGGTATAGTAAGAATGGGTAATGATACACCTTGTCCAGTTGAAGGTAAAGGAACAATAATGCTGAATAACCTGATTAAATATGAAAATGCCTATTGGGTTATAGGATTGAATTATAATTTGTTGAGTGTTTCTCAGCTAAATAATTTAGGACATAGAGTAGCATTTGAGAATAAGAAGGCAAAGATATTTAACGAATCAGGAAAACTACTTGGTACCGGTGAATAGACTAAAGGTAACTTATTCTATCTGAATGATACTAACACCACTTGCTTAATGACTAGAAACAAAGACATATGGTTGTGGCACAAAAGATTTGTCATGGGAATTTTGACAACATGATAAAAATAAGTAGAAGGAGAAATGTAAGAGGCTTACCGATGATGACAAAGCAAGACAACATCATGTGCAAGAATCGTCAAAAAGGTAAAATGACTAAGTCTAGTTTCAAAAGTAAAACCCATACATCTGATGACATTCTAGAATTAGTCCATACTGATTTATGTGGATCAATGAGGACAAAGAGTTATTATGGAGATAGATATTTTATTCTCTTTGTTGATGATTACTCTAGAATGATGACAGTCATGTTTCTTAAAGATAAATCTAAAGCATTCAAGATTTTTATATAGTATAAGGCTATGGTAGAGAAACAAAGTGGTAAGGATCTACAATGTTTGAGATCAGATAGAGGAGGAGAATTTATATCAGATGAATTGACTAATTTTTGTAATGAGCATGATATAAAAAGATAGGTTTCTGCACCAAGAGCACAACAACAAAATAGGATTGTTGAGAGAAGGAACCAATCAATATTTGATTGTGCTAGAACACTGATGATAGAGAAAGGCATCACCCAAATCTTTTGGAGGGAAGTTGTCAATACTTCTGTCTACACACTTGTATAGTTAGAAAATGGAAGCACTTCCATTGTAGACATGTTTAGTCTTCCAAGTAAGTGGTTTGGGGTCATGGAAAGTGCCTTGAATGGGTTCCTGATCTTGACATAGCTTCTCCCCTATTTTGTCCCTCTTTCCACTCTTGTTTAGCCTGATTTTTGCATTCTAAACTGCAGACTAGGGATTCTGGGCTTCAGGGTTAGGGTCAACCTTTCAGGTCTATGTCAACCTCAACCCTGACCTAGGTCAGGGTCAACCTCAACCCTGAGCTAGGTCAAGGTTGACCTCGACCTTGACCCAGGGTTCAGATACTGAGGTCTTACAGTTTTTGGAGGTCGGCCTTTGCAAAAAGTTTTTTCTGCTTTCGGGTCGGCTATTTTGGGTTCTAAAGCGTTGATTCCTAAATTATATTTAATATAGGTCCTCTCTTAGGGGTAAAGGCTTTAATGGGAATTTAATTCTCCTATGTAGTCCTCCTTAGAAGATTGTGCCATAATTTCATATAAAAGGGAAGCTTTCTCTCTCATTTTCTCTAAGTCTAAGAGGTCTAACTATCATCAAGCATTCCTAATTGAGATCAAACATTATCAAGTGAAGTTCAAGCAAGAAATCAAGCAAGATTTCAAACAAGCATCCATTCATTCAAGTATCCATTTTCATGAAGGAGATCCATTGGAGGCCATTGAAGGATTGAAGCTACATAGTCCCCTTTTGGTGATCTCTCCATCCACCTTCTTCCAAGCCTATTCCAAATTCAAGAACCCATTCAAGACTTGGTGTTGGAGATCTATAAGCAAGAGATTGAAGACATCCTACCTTTCTACATTCCACATTTTGAAGAATACTTGTGGATTCAAATCCACCACAAGGACTCTTTCAAGAAAGGTGAATTTATGCATTTACTTTGTCCATTTCTACATTTTCAATTACATATATTTAAGGTTAATTCAAAAACCAGGGTTTGACCAAGGAAAACCCCTCCCTCACAACAAAAAAACCTATTTTTCTTGTAGGTACAGGTTTAGAATAGTTGATTTGAGACCAGATCTGGATACCCTTTTTGGCTTTCTTTCAGACGGTGCGAATAGATTTTCTGTCAGACCTGTGTAGGTCAGGGTTGACATTATTGGGTCAGGGTTGACATTTGTGGGTCAAGGTCAACCCTTTTCATAAGACAACATTGAAATGGAAAAATATTTCTAGTTTTTGTTCGTCTCTACATTCCGGTTTGGGATCAACTGTCAGTTTTTCTAGAAACTCAATACAGACCTCAAAAAATAGCATTCTTTGATCTACAATATTTCAAGGTTAGTGCATTTCTCCTATCTCTTCAATTACAGTCATATATCATTTATATACATATAATTAATAGAATTTAAGATATCTCCTTTGTTATTCTCCCTTCCAAATAGTTGATTCATTTGTGCATTAACCCTTCTTTGGGGTTGATCAACTTGGATCTTCCATTTGTGCATTTGGGAATAAAAGTGGAACATCTTATCTTCTCCCTAATCACAATTGCAATATACAATCAATACAATTCAATTAAGGTTAAAGAATTCAATACATTCTAGGCAACTTAAAGGACAATTTACACATCAACATATTACATTTCAAGATAATCAATAATCAATCAAACCATTCTTTCTTATACATGCTTAATAAACATATCTCAATTCCATTACCTTAATTTCATATCTTACATATCTTATCCCAAACCAAGCTATTTTATCCTTTACAACACTTAACAGAGTACAATTGAAGAAGGACACAAAGAAGGCACCTTATGAGCTATGGTATGGTAAAAAATCCAATGTAAGTTACTTCAAAATATTTGGCAGTCAATGTTATGTCTTAAAGGATGATATAAATGGAAAGCTTGATGCCAAGAGTGATAAAGCTATTTTTCTAGGGTATTCCACCAAGAGCAAAGCTTATAAATGTCTCATCAAGGCTTCTAACAAAATTGTTGAAAGTGTAAATGTAAAGATAGATGAATTTGGAGAAAAGAATGAGATGGAAAGCACAAAAGAACTAGAGGACTACAACAAGTTTGTATACTATGAAGAACTCAAAACTCTACCCAAGAAATAGTGCTTAACTCTAGAACAATAGAATGTCGTAACCGATGGTCAGGGTATATAATAATCAGAATAATGTGCAAGGTGATGAAGAATAGAATGAAGATCAAAATAATGATCAAGCTGATACATAAGGAGCTATACTTGTACTTGAAAGATATGTAAGAAGGAACCATCCAAAGATCCAGATCATTGGAGATAAGAAAGTTGGTACAAGAACAAGAAGTAAGTCCTTAAACTCAAATTGTTTAATTTGTGAGTTTGAGCCAAAATTTGTTAATGCTGCACTTGATAATGAAGAATGGATAAGTGCTATGAATGATGAGATTGAAAAAATTGAGAAGAACAAGACATGGTCGCTTGTGCCAAGACCAGATGACAAGAATGTCATTGGTACAAAATGGATATTAAGGAATAAGCTGAATGAGAATGGAGAAGTCACAAGAAACAAAGAAAGACTAGTATGCAAGGGGTATACACAAGAAGAAGGTATAGACTATGAAGAGACCTTTGCACCCATTGCTAGGCTAGAAGGAGTAAGAATACTACTTGCTTATGCTGAATTCAAGGGATTAAAAGTATATCAAATGGATGTCAAGTCAGCATTCCTAAATGGAATACTTGAAGAATAGGTATACATTGAGTAACCAGAAGAGTTTGTCGATCTAGACAAGAGAAACATGGTATGTAGACTTCACAAAGCCTTGTATGGATTGAAATAAGCTCCAAGAGCCTGGTATGAACAACTTCATTCCTATCTAATAAGTATTAGATTTGTAACGACTAGTTAAAACAGTAATCTTTATTTGAAGGGAGATACTGATGCTAACACTTTGATTGCTGAAATATTTGTTGATGAAATCATATTTGGAGGTAATGATATGCTATGAAAATCATTTTCTAATGAGATGAGAAAAGATTTTGAGATGTCTATGTTTGGAGAGATCAAGCTCTTTCTTGGTCTATAGATCATTCAACAAAGTGAAGGTATTTTCATTACACGGTCCAAATACATCAAAGAGGTCCTGAAAATATTCAAGATGGAAGATTCCAAACCAGTTGGAACACCAATGGCTACTGGATGTAAGTTAACAAAGGAGGAGAAGACAACAGAGGTAAATTAGACTTTTTACATGTCAATGATTGGAAACCTCATGTATGTTGTACACACTAGACCAGATATTGCACATGCAGTAGGAATTGTTGCTAGATTTTCTACTAACCCTAGGGAACCACATATGACTACTATGAAAAGAACTCTAAGATATCTAAAGAACACTAGGGAATTTGGCTTATGGTATAGAAGAGAAGGAAAATTTGAACTTAAGGTGTTTACCGACGCTGATTGGGCTAAAAATCTTGATGACCCGAAGAGCACAACTGGAGGAGCATTCTTTATGGGTGACAAACTTGTCACATGGATTAGTAAGAAATAAGGATGCATCTCTCAGTCTACTACAGAAGCAGAATATGTTGTTGTTGTTGCAAATTTCTCAAATATTGCATGGATTAAATAGTTACTAGAAGGTATGAATATAAAGATCTTAGAACCAGTAATTATTTATTGTGATAACACCAGTGCAATAAACATTTCCAAGAATCTAGTCTTGCATTCCAAGACTAAACACATTTCCATCAAGTATCATTATTTGAGAGAACAAGTTTAAAAAAAGGAGGTGATACTTGAGGATGTGCAATCAAAAGAACAATTGGTTGATATCTTCACCAAGCCACTGCCCAAGGACACATTTGAGTACTTGAGAAAGAAGACTAGGGGTCAAACCCTTGTCTACCAGTCAGTAATATGACTGAAGGCTACATCAGCCTAAATATTATCAGAATAACATTCATGTTGATGCAAGAAAAAAAATGAATTTCAAAAATACGTATATATACAGATAGGTATATACCAAAATCGAGCACCAGAATATATTGTTATATTGCTGATGGATAAGGGAAATTAAAGGAATATATTATGGATAGGAGAAAAATGATTTCTTGATATGAATGTCAGGTATTTGTAAAATATTTGTTTGGCATTGTTGTCAAAGGGAGAGAGGTTATCCATATTATCACAATCTTCTAAAAAAGGGAGAAAGATTATCCATTATCAGATTACTCCAACAAGGAGAGATTATATCCAAAGGGAGACAAAGTTGTATAAAAGATTACACAAAGGAAGAGTTGTTGAAAAGAGAAAAAGACATAACAAAAGAGAGAACAATAAAAAGAGAAAAATTGACACAAGAAGAGGACTCAACACATTAGAAAGCAAAGAGCCGCAAGAATCAAATCTAAGCATAAATAGAGCTTATCGGAGTTCATAAATTTATTGGTTATCAAACAAAAGGATTGGTAGTTTGATAAATCTCAGCTATTGTATTTCATATTGTATTAGAAATAGTATAGTGTGTTAATATGGTATGTTGTCATCAATGCCAAAGGGAGAGATTGATGACATGTAACTGATTGAATGTTTGATAATGTTAAGTTGAAGATAATGCAAAGCATTAAAATAGTTAATGGTTTATATTGTCATTGATGTCAACTTGATATCATCTATACAGTCATGTACATAATGCCAAAGACTTCAGAGAATTAATAGAAAAAAGGTTATGCCTTCAGCAATGTATAAAATTCAAGTATTCACTAAGTGACAGATAACACTGACAAAGTGCACACCATCAATAAAGGCAAAGAAGAATAGTCATAGTGATACCCGACGAGCAGAGGACAGTGTTTCCAGTTGAAGAAAAATAATAGGATGCCTGATGAGATGAAAATAGAGTTTCCCGACGAGTAAAAATACAATGATGCCCAACAGATGGAGATCCCATAGCTAACTAGAGTCATGCCGATGGAATTGTTAGTTGTCACCGACAACTAACTAAAGAATTGATCTACCGAATATAGAGTTCAAAAAATGACAAAATATCTAGTTGGCAAGAGCTAAAGATAGAATTAACTAGTTGTTTTCTTTTTTTTATTCGACCAGAGTTAAGAAATTGATTTAAAGAAGATTTGTATAGTTGGCAAGAAGATAACTACAAGATGAATCAGGATTTATTCTTTAATTCAAATTGGCTGGATTGTTTTTCACACCAAGAATTAAGAATCAAGAATCAATAATCAAGAATCAAGAAACAATGAATTTCATGTCTATATGAGAGACAAGGTTAATTCATTTTCGTAACAACACATTCATGGAAAGGGGATTAAGGGGAGTGAATGAAAAGAGGATGTTGAAGAGAAACTAATGAAAAATAACTTCATACAGTCCTTATCAATCAAGCTGAAGGAGAGCTAATGAATTTTGCAGAGACCGATGAACAGTGAAGCACAACATCACAGAGCAGAAAGTGTGGAGCACAAAGAATTGAATTGATACATTGATCAAAGATGTAATGTACTTAAATAGATTTGAAAATTTTCAATTCAAAGTTGCATTAGAAATAGGTCATAGTGTTTCAGTTTAACCATTGAAGCATCAAGTCTCTTAATAGAGTAGGACTTAACAGTCTTTTATATATTGAGGTACATCCCAATGAGTGCCAAAAAGGTTGACTCATGAAAGTAGCATTGGACTTGCCTGATACCTATTGACATTCTAAGGAGGCTGATTCAAGGATGGTAGCAATAGATGCCCGATACTATGTGACAACCTCTATGTATAAAATCCTCTAACAAGGTCACACTTAATAGTGTGTATGTAACCTTTAATAGGGTTGGCTCCTAACAGGGCTCACTTCAGAAGAGTGAAAATTTGGGGTACCGGCCCCAGTGGTTTTTTCCCTTAACAAGGTTTCCACGTTAAAAATTCATGGGTTATGTGTGTATGATTAATTTCTTTATCAATTTGTATATGACATAGTTAACACTGGGTTGATCGGTATACTCTGCTTATTTACTGAGTTTCGGTAAATAGCTATATTGCTTATCGATAATCAAGGAGAATAAGGACAAATAAGGAAAATTGACAGAAAGTTATTCATTATAAGTATTTCATGACATGTATATTGTAGGGACTTAATAATCTGAGGTTTATTTGATTAGTGGTTAATGTTTGAAGGAAATATTTTTGAGGCCACTGATTCACCCCCCCCTCTTAGTTATTACTAACAATAATTTCTTCCTCTAATCTCTCATGCCATAACTAATCGATCTCGATCTTTGATATCCAAAATACTTCTGTATCTCTGCTTCTATACTTAGTCAATTTCTAAATCAACAAAACTTATCTTTATGGGAATCGATCTGTAACCGAGATGTGTTTCCATAAATGAAAACCAAAAAGTGAATCAAATTACACAAAATTGATCACTTTCCAACAATCTCTCCCTTTTGCATTGATGACAACACTTAAAAAAAATGAATAAGTGTTCCAACAAAAACAAAAACTGTCTCCTCTATATTCTATACTTCCTCTTCTTTTGTCTTCTCCCATTTTCTTCTCTTCTCGTATATTTTTTTTTCTTCTCTCTTCTCCCCCTTTGAAAACAATGACAAAGGTGCATAGAAAATAATAGGATTTAGTGTTTGCTTAGTAGTTTCAGAATATCTTGAAAGGAATCTTCCAAGATCTTCACTTTTGTACTCCATGATTTGAACAATATTTGACTAATATGAATTATTCCATTAAATGCAAATGATGTGGTCTCAGCTTCTTTCAATTATGTGGGCATGGATTTAGTTAATGAATCTGTCACTTTCTCCAAGTCTGATAGATGTACCTCAAGTATAGATAGCTTAGGAGTGATTAAACTCTTCAACAAATTAAATCTTGTCAATACTCTCCCTTTCTCAATATCCAATACACTAAGTTTTGCCAAAATTCTTTTGACTTCCTTGTCTAACTCTGTTATAGATTGTGAAGATTCTCCATAACTATCCATCATACTGTTCAAATTTGCCCTCTCTTTGGAAATAATTCCTTCAACATTTTGAACATGCCTAATAGGATTCATGCAGTAACTAAATAGTTTTCTTCCATGTCCAATGAAACTCTTTGCATTTGTCAAACAATTTTTCACAATGCCTAAGTCCCATGTGATGGACTTGCAAACTTTTGATAGCTTCTTTTCTAAATATTTCTTATCTGCCTTCTCCTCTGCAATCTTTATCAAATTTTCATAATATCGATCAAATTCATCAAGTGTTATTCTCAGATTTTCAATGTCATCTTTGTGCTGGAAAACAATAGGTACTGGAAGAAATTTGTTCACAGTATCAATTTTCCTTGTAATCACTTTATCCTTTTTGTCACCTTTTTGTTCTGATCTTTCCTTAACTTTGTTTAGTGCAGTAAAATCCAATTTAACCAGCTCATCTTCATCCATGCTGTCAACATTAACATCTTTTATTTCCAACAATGAGATAGAAGATGCATTTACCTCTTTCTGTTCATCCTCTTTCTATTATGTCTTCTATTCTTCTTCCTTTTTCTTCTCTTCTTCCTCTTTCTGTTCTGCTTCATATTCTATAGTTTTGTCCACATTCCCTACAAATAGATCCTTTTCATCTTGTGATGTGTCAAGTGTCACTGGCACACCAGAAACATAGAAATCTAGTTGTGAATCTACATCACTTTTATTAGCATTTGTCTCAGTTTTTTTTGAGCTTTCTCCCATTCCTAATTGTGTAGGTGAAGTGGTCTTAGGAGGTGGAGGCTTGTCATAAGTAGTGTTCATTAGTATTTTCTCTAGTGCCTTCTTATTTTCCTCAGTGACTTCATCATACTTCCTCGCCATGATTTTCAACAATCTTAACTTAGTCCTTAGCAAAGGTTTCAATTCCTTGAATATTCTTTCTCTTTCTTGTAAGGATATTACATGCAACATGTTATCAATTTCTTGATTCCTGATTGTATCATCCTCAATCTTTTCTAAGTGTTTTCTTGTCTCCAATCTCCCATACAATTCCTTAGGTATACTTCCTTCAATTTCCAATAGAGTCTTCTTGAAAGTAAGTAAATAATCAATCACAATGTCTTTAATCTTAAGTTTGTCTAAATCTCCATACATGTCATAGTATCTATCAATTGTGACTAGTTTACCTTGTTCTATGGCTCTCTTCTCTATCATCTTCATGTCAGTCTTCCATATGTGCTTCTCATTTTTCTTCTCTTCTCTCACTGTGCTCTATTCTTTAGGTGATGTCAAATTTCTAGATCTGGTGTTTACTCTAGGAGTAATGTTCTCAGTTTGTGATGTCTACTGTGATGGAGGAGGTGGGATGTCTACCATTACTACTTCAAGAGTGGGAAGGGCTATAGTACTATCACTTTCCAAGACAAGAGATCTTTCTGTCATTTTCTTTTTCACTTCTTTCATTTCTTATTCTGTCAATCCTACTTTTACACCACATTCATGCACAAGGTTTTCAATTTTTATTTTCCTCAGACCTCTAGTATATTCCTCTCCCAGCTTAGCTAATTTCTCCTCATATGTTCCCCATCTTTCTTCTAATATATCAACTTCTGATGCAAGAACATGTTCAACTTGCATGGTAAGTACCTCTGAACTTACTTCATAACCCATGGGATAACACCATTTCTTTCTAGGTGTGACTGCTTCAAAACATACAGCATTAGTTTCAACCATGAAATAGATTGTATCCTTGTATTTTTCAACAATGTCCTCATGTATCTTGTACCTATTTTTCATTTGTCTCTAAAGGATCTTGATCATAGCAAACAATTCCCCATATCCCCATGTACTATTCTTTCTTTTGTAGCTCTGTGAAATTAGAATACCAGTAGGTATCCCTATTTTCCAACCACTAGGATGCAAGCCAAGAAATTTTTTCTCAATGTGTATAAACATATGCATAAATAGTGAGCTAAATCTAAAGGTCTTAGTTCTATCTTTCTTTATTAGTTTGACATTCTACAGAAACGGTTGTGCCAGTACTTCACATAGGTTATATTTCACATTTTCCTTCACCATTCTCCATGCCATCATGATAAATCCTGTAGATATTGAGTTAGGTCTACTAGTGTAGTAGAATTTATCTTCAAGTATCATAGAAATTAGCCTCACATCTTGCTCAAAGATGTCATTCACACTCATTGCCCGCCTGTCCTATTTAGAGTGAGTTAGGGTTTCAACTTATTTCTTTACATGTTTTTCTACAACATGAATGATTCCAGTGTTGTCCAGTCTAGTAATTTCATGAATTAGGTCACTACAAATCTTCACATGCTGATCACCTATCCAAATGAATTGATCATGTACTCTTCTCAATAGTATCTTTATCCATTCAATTTCATCAAATTTACACAACTCCGGAATTTTCATTATGCCCAATTGATCAATGTGTTTGTCTTCTTCTTTCATAACTCCTTTCTCAGTCATATGCTCCATCTCAGTAAAAATATCTTCAGTGCTAAGTATATCTTACTTACAATATATGTAAGCCTTAATATCTTCTATGTTTAATATGCCATGACGGGTTTGAGAAAATTCTCATTCGGGATCCTCTTCATGGGACTTGAATTGATGTTTCTTAAATTTGTACCTTGGTTGATCTTAAACATCAAAAATAGCAGGTGCATCCATAGCTAGATGATGTAAATACCTTTCTTCTACTAAATTCTGAGTTTTTTCTTCAATCAATCATGTATGACAATGGTAGAATAGACTAAGTTCCTTTGCTCTTTGATCTCCTTAGGTCACTCTTTGTCAAATGGTAAAGAGATAGGTCATCGAGTGGTGCTTTATACAAGTTTAAGTCATAAATTTCACTTTACTCAATACTGTCTAGTCGGTTGTAAATCTGGTGATCACAATATATGAATCTGTAGATGTTGTGATCTCAGATGTATATTTCATGATTTTGGCCAAGTTCATACCTAAGCTTTCTCAAGCTCAATCCATAAATTTTGGGGCAAGATATATTATGATGTCTATATCCAATGCTCCCCCTAAGACCATGATTGGCCAATTAGGCTGATTTTCCTTTGATACCATTAGGCAAAGATCTAATAGTGTCTACTATCTCTCCCTGAACTAGTATCTCACTAGTTTCCATGATCTTCCAAATCTTACCACTGCTATTATCTTCTTCTTTCTTAAAACAACAGTTAAGCTCATTCTTCAAATCTGTAACACTCTTGCCAATATCACTTTCATTCTTCTATGAATTTATAGGAGGTGGTATTCTTCTATGGTTTACTCCATTATACCTGCAAAACTTCACTATATGTCTTGGATTATTGCATTTGTAACATATATGAGGTCTTCTTTCCTAATTTACTTGCAGCTTACAATTCTTCACAATGTGTCCAAAATTATGGTATTTGTAGCATGTAGGTTTCACTCTAGGTTCTCTTCCATTGTCTTGTTTGTATCCAAGTTGATTAGGTTTCCTACATTCTTCTTTCTTGTGCCCATATCCATTGCAATTAAAACAATAAACAAAAAATTTCTAAAAGGGGCATTACCTCTGCAGTCTCTCTTCATATGTCCAAATTTGTTGCAACCAAAACATCTACCTTGAAGGGTCTGATATGCTCTCTAGGTTCTTCAATAGAAGGTTTCTCAACATCAATATTCTCATTAGATTTCTCTTTCTGATTCTTTGAACATTTAGCTTCATTGAAGCCAATACCAGTCATATCACCTTTGGTTTTCTATCTGTCTCTTTGTTCATCGATCAAATCACTACTAGTGTGAAGTTTCTCAATGTGTTTATTTGCCTCAACAAGTTCACCTTTTATGATCTGATTGTATTTCTCCAGTTCTAGATACTTGTTCTTGTAGTTTTCAGCCTCATTCTTCATTTGATCTAATGCACTATTTAAAGATTCTTCAACTTTCTTCTTAGCATCCTTCAGTATCTGTATTTCTTTAGTCATAATCTCATTCTAAAGTTTTAGAGTTTCATTCTCTTCTTTCAGTTGCCTCACCTGATCTGAATTGTCTTCATCTGAATCCTCTTTTATCTAAACCATAAGATCTTTTCTTTGACTTATGGAAAGCTCAAGTTGTTCCTTGAGTTTCTTTATAAATTTTTTAGCTCTTCGCATGTTGAATCTCAACTCTCCATTCTCTACTTTTTCTTTGTCAAGGTCTTCAAGTGCAGCACGAAAGTTTTCTTGCAAACTGTCCAAATCCATTTTGATCTCCCTTAAGTTGTTAGACTTTCTCTCCAAGGGCCATAAGCTCTGATACCAATTGTTAGGATTGGATAATACTGAGAGTGGGGGTGAATTATTATTACTAAACTAAATTAAATTCTTCAACCATTTAAACATTAACCATAAACTTGTAGTAATGAAAAGGATATAAAGAGATGACACATAACTCACAACACCATATTTTGTTGTTGAGGAAACCCTAGCCAAGGGAAAAACCCAGTGGGGATGATACCCACAAGCATGCACTAAAGTATAGTCTCCATGTTAGGAGACCTAGCCCTATTAGGATCTGAATATTACATAGTACATTTCCTTGTTAAAGGAATTACAACCCTATTAAAGGTTTACAACACCTTGTTAGGGGCCAACTGAGCATACAACTCTACAATAGAATTCTGTAATAAAATGTTCTCAATAATGAACAATAACAAGCATCTCTAATGCTTTGATGGTTCCCATTTATAACTCATCAATGATCTCTATCATCCTCTGCTCTACAATTCACATCTTCCACACAATATAATACACATTCCCCTATATTTTCTTTCACAAAAAGATCTTACATAAATATCTTTTTCTTTCACCAAGTCGGCTCTCAATGCAGATATTACATAGTTGGCTTTAATAGAAAATACATTTATTAAAGTAAAAATTAAATGCATAGTCGGCGCTCTTTCATAGTCAAAGTATAGGTTATCATCAACCCTAATCCAACTCTAATTTCTAGGAGTCCATGTCATACTCCCTTAATCATCGCTACTGTCTGACTGCTCTGTATCAATGTTCTGTTGCAGTCTGTCTATTTTAAATTCTTTCTAACTCATCGTAGACATTACCAAAACTAAATCAATCTTAGGTGGAGGTCAAACATACTGCATACTATCTTCCTCTAAGATCACATGTCATAACTAATCGATCTTGATCTTCGATATCCAAAATAATTTTGTATCTTTGCTTCTATACTTAGTCAATTTTTGAATTAGAAAAACTTATCTTTATGGGAATCAATCTGTAACCCAGATGTGTTTCCATAAATGAAAACCAAAAAGTGAATCACATTACACAAAATTGATCACTTTCCAACAAATCTAAGAATAGAATCCTTGTTTATATCACTCCAAGATTTCTTAGGAACAGAAATTAGTGTATATAATCCAGTATTCTGACTTAATCCTTTGTAACTTGAAAAAATCCACAAATTTTTACAAATTTATGGACATCCTTATATAACTGAGGCCAAAAATACCTTTCCTTAAGTAAAATCAAAGTCTGTTCAATTCCAAAGTATCCAGCCAAACCACTACTATGTTTTTCCTTGATCAAATTAATTCTTATTGATCCTCTTGGTATACATAACTAAATACATTTGAATAACATATATTCCTGAATGAAATAGTCTTCATACTTACTCGGTTGTTTTGGAATAGGTGGTCTACACAATCTCCACTACTCAAAAAAATTAGGGTCATTTTCATACAAATGCTTCATATCATCAAAACCAAGAACCTCAATTCTCATTTCAATCAAAAAGGATCTTCTTCTACTCAATGCATCAGCAACTCGGTTAGAAACTCCACTCTTATGGTTTATCACAAATGTGAAGTTTTGTAAATACTCTACCCATTTCATGTCTTCTATTCAACTTATTCTAACTTCCCAAATATTGTAAAGTTAATGATTAATATATAACACAAATTCACTCAGCATCAAATAATGTCTCCATTTCTTTAGAGCTTGAACAATAGCATATAATTCTTGATCATAGAAAAAATATTTCATTTTTGCATCATTCAACTTTTCACTAAAGAAAGTAATAGGTTTACCATATTGAGTCAACACAACTCCTATGGCACTTCCACTTGCATCAAATTCAACTTGGAATACCTTATTGAAATCAGGTAGGGCTGACACAGGTAATTCAACAACCTTCTGCTTCAAAGTCTCAAAACTCTTATCAGCTTCATGTGTCCATTTGAATTCTCTTTTATCTCCTCTCATTGTCTCAACCATAGCATTACAAATAGAACTAAAATGTCTGATGAACTTCTTGTAAAAACTTTCCAATCCATGAAATGATCTTACCTCACTGATATTCTTAGGTGTAGGCCAACTAAGTATAGCTTCAACTTTATCAAAAACCATCTTCAAACCATCAACTGAAATCACAAAACATAAATACACAAGTTATTCTTTCATGAAGAAGATATTTTGCAAATTTAATAGCAACTTTTCCTATTTCAATCTCTACAATACTTTTCTTATATGCATCAAATGCTCTTCTCTAGTCTTACTAAAAATTAGAATATCATCCAAGTATACAATCACACATTTATTCAAGAATTTATTCAAAACCTAATTCATCAACCTTATAAATGTACTCGGTCCATTAGTTAAACAAAATGGCATAACCAACCACTCATACAAACCTTATTTTTTTTGGAAAGAAATATTCCACTCATCACCTTCCCTGATTCTAATCTAATGATATCCACTCTTGAAATCAATTTTGGCAAAATATTTTTCTCCACTCAAACAAAATACATTATATCATCCATCCTCAATATAGGAAATTTATACTTAACTGTGATCTTATTAATAGCTCTCGAATCAATGCACATTCTCTATTCTCCATTCTTCTTAGGTGCCAATACAACTGGTACTGCACATAGACTCAAACTTTCTGATGTAGGAGCATATTGGGTTCTTTGCAATCCTAATCAACCAAAAAAATATGTTTGCTTTTGTTCTTTAGCTTGTTTGGAGGCTTCTCAATGAAGTGCTCGATAACCCTATTGCTCAGTTACTTATTCTATCTTTCTTTATCGATGGGTCTCAGTGTATGTTGGCTACTCAATGGTTCTTTCACCAAGTTGGTTCTATTGCTTGGTTATGTTCTTACCAAGTTGTTCCTGTTGATTGGTTATCTTCTTACCGAGTTGTTTATCATGATCTGGCTGACTTCTGCATTTAATTTCCATGGTGTAATTAATATTGGGTCTCTCATTGGGATCCATGTGGACCTAAATCTGGCTATCTCTTAGAAATTTGAGTGCCGACCTCTTTGGTGGACTCTTGTATATATTTAGTTCTCTATTCTTAGTTTAGGGGGTATCAATTTAGTAGAGGAGTAGGAAGTTGGTATCAGATTGTGATAGAAGATTAAGTGTTGTGATATTTGGAAGGTAGTTCTATGACCTCACATGTATGAAGATCATTCTGTAATTCATTTGAATGTGGAGCACTGAAACTGGTAAGGCCTTACAGTCTGACATGTAATGAGTTTGATTAATTAAAGAAAGTATATTTTGTTTCTCCTCTCCTTCTTTTCTTGTTGCTTCCATGTTGTGTCTCTACAAGCTGGTTTGGTATTTGGGAGTGCATTTGGCCCTGAGTACTAACCCTCCTTCTATCAGTTTCTCTGATCAAACCCTTGTTCAATAACTCACGAACTTTTCAGTTGAGTTCATCATTCTTGGTCACTGTCAATCAGTGTGGTGCCTTGTTTGGAAAACTAGCTCTAGGAATCACATCCATATAGTGACTAATATTTCTTATTGGTAGAAAATCATCAGGTACATTATTTGAAATTAACTCCTTGTACTCAGTGAGAAATTTCTCAACTTCTTCAAGAACTTTATCTTCTGTGTTCTTACTCAGTTTGTTAGGAATCAAAGCATAACATATATCATTCCTTTTCAAATCCTTAACAAACTATCTACCTGTTAGTAATAAATGAGAGGGGGGGAGCAGGGGTGAATCAGTGGCCTCAATTATATTCCAATAATCAACCCTAAAACTTAGTACCATAATATTAAGCCTCTAATTATTTGCATTCCTATAAGATGAATGCCTTCAAATACTATTATCAAATTACTACTACTCGGAATGCTTTGTTAAACCTTGTACTATATGTTTACCGAATAGCAGTCTGTTAATTTACCAAAAGACAATAAATTATCTAGAGTATACTGATCAATCCAGTTAATCTATGTGTAATGCAAAATACTAAAGTAATGACTTATAAACACATTGACACATAGATTTTTAACGTGGAAACCTTGTTAAGAAAAAAAACACTTGGACCGGTAACCTAAAATTTTCACTCTTCTAAAGTGAGCTCGGTGTAGAGCCAACCCTGTTAAAGGTTACAAACACACAGTTAGGTATGACCTTGTTAAAGGACTTACAACTTTATCTATCACTTGATATCGGTCATCTCTATGCTACCTTCCTTGATCAAACACTTACTTGGCTTGTCAACAGGTATCTGACATCTCATGCTATCTTCATGATCAAACTTTTTGATACTCCTTGTGATGTATCTCAATATAGAAAGGATCCTTAAATCTCACTCAGTTAAGAGACTTTCTGAATAAATGGTTAAACTAAAACAATATGATTTGTTCACATATACAAATTATACTTGCAAATTTTTAGATCTATTGTAATCTCATAAAACTAATCTAATCAATATATCCCTTTTTATACCTTTTCTCCAATTTGATTCTGCTCGATGATGTTGTACTCTATTGCTTGATGTCTGCAAAAAACTTTAGCTCTTTCCTAAGCTTGATTGATCAGGACTATATGAAGTTTCTCTTCATCAGTTTCTCTTTAGAATCCTCTTTTCATTCAGTCACCCTCACAATTAGTAATGAATTAATTTGTCTCTTTTATAGACAAGATATCACTCTTGTTAGGTTCTTGATTTTCTTGATCTTGGCGTGATCCATAATTCCCACCAATTAGATTTAAATAAAAAATCTTGTTTTATCTTGCAGAGATCTTCTTGCCAACTGGAGAAAACAACTTTAAATCCTTTACTTATCCCTGGCTTTATCTTGTCGATGAAAACAAAGATAACTACTAGTTAAGTCCATATTTAGCTCTACTAGCTAGATATCTTTTTGTTTCTGAACTCAAGTTAATTTCAGTGTTTAACTCTTTGATAGCTTCGGTCAACACTCCAGTTCCCCTCGGGCTTCTCTGTTGGCTTACACTATGTTTCCGGCCATCGATTATGCTTGTGATTCTCCTCTTTAGTAATGCTCGTCAGTGATCTTGCTCGAGCATCACTGTGACTTGAATTTTAGTAATCTCTATACGTCGAGTTCCACTAGCCATCAGTTTTTGAAGTCACATTGTGAATGTAACCACCTGGATTTGGTCTATACTGACAATAGACCCTATTTTCCCTAGGTGTGATCATACCCCCTGTTATGTCAAGACAATGTTACTTTGGCATAATTTATTATTAAATCAGATTTAATGTCCTAGGTGATTTTTATCACTAATTTATATTAACT
>MU223123.1:2525706-2560901 GCA_018584345.1 Thuja plicata | reverse complement strand
GTGGTTGCAATATCTTTGTTAAAGTAGTTAACGAATCTGAAATTGTAAGGGTTTAAAAGAATTTGCACAATACTTTCCTATAGAGATTAGCGTAGGAAGTTGTTTCCGCACCTGAGTTTCCTTACATGGAGGAGAATCAATTTTTCTATGACTTCTTGGTGGAAGAAATATCCTATCCTACCTTTGATACCCTTGAATACTAGGTAATATGTACCTTGACTACCCTAGATCAATCTTGGTATGCCAGTATCATTTCTTACCTTTCTGACCAAACCATTCCCGCCAATCTATCTAGAAATGAGAAAAGATCCCTAATTAGGACAACATCGCATTACATACTCATAACTAACAACCTATATCAACATGGTCTCGATGTTACACTTCTTCAGTGTTTAGAACTCAAAGAGTCCGATCTAGCATTAAAAGATGTCCACAAAGGTGTATGTGGATCACACTGGAATGACTTTTCATTAGCCAAGAAACTGCTCAGAGTAGGCTATTATTGGCCTACCATGGAGAAAGATGCTATTTAATTTTCAAAAGCATGTCTTAAATGCTAGAAACATGGAAACCTTATTCATGCTCCTGCCAGAGAACTTATACCTTTCATAACACATTGGCTATTTCAGCAATGGGCCTTTGACTTGGTTGGACAAATATATCCCAACTCTTCAAATGGACACAAGTTTATCATTACGGCCACTGAGTATTTCACAAAGTGGGTCAAATTCATGCCACTAATCAAAGCCACTGGCAAATAGGTGGCTATGTTCATTCTGAACTAAATTATTTGTAGATATGGGATACTATCTTCAATTATGACAGATAATGGGGGCCAATTTAAAAATCAAGACATCGATGACCTTTGTGAACAGTTTCATATTACTCAACATTTCTCCTCAATCTATTATCCTCAAGGTAATGGATAGGCTAAGGCATCAAACAAGAATATTCTCAAGATCCTACACCGAATTGTAAGCAAGTCTGGCAGAGACTGGCATCTACAACTGAATCTAGTACTATGGGCCTACAGAACAAGCATAAGAACACCAATTGGAGCCATGCCATTTTCTCTAGTTTATGGCACTGAGGCAGTACTACCTATTGATGTTGAAATCCCATCTTTGCGGATATCTTTACAGGGACTAGTTATTGATGAGCAGTACCGCATAGATAGGGTGAATTCTCTATACCTACTAGATGAGTGTAGACAAGCGTTTGATCACCTCAAAGTGTATCAATAATGTATGTCTAAAGGTTACAAAAAAAAGGTAAAGCCACACAAATTTTAAGTAGGAGATCTCATCGTCAAGGAGAATCCTAAAAACCAGCCTAACAAGGAGCAGAAAGGAAAGTTTGAACCTAGCTGGCTAGAACCTTATGTTATCATTGTTGCTTTTGGGATCGGAGCTTATTATTTAGCTACACCTAAAGGAGACATCTTCTAGATCCTATCAATACTCTACATTTGAAGTGGTTCTACGCTTAATGTTCGGCTCGCAGAGCCTGTACAACAAAAAGTTCTTGCAAAATACCAAAAACATTCAAAAAAGCAAAAATAGCAAAAAAAAATTGAAAAAATGAAAAGTGCCTTGATGAGCACCTGGTAAAACAAGCATCTTGGTAGCAAAAATAAAAAGAAAGAAAAGGTCTTGCCAAGTGGTGAAAACATGGCAATCAGGCATCACTTGTATTCTGTGCTCCATCTATCAATGCACTACTGATACTAGGCCTTCATAATTTTGCGCATGCTCATACACTGACTTCATCTTTGTAAATGACTATCTTATCCCCGCTTGGGATTTTTCTATCTTTACATCTTAGGAATAAGTCATTTTGCACTGGGGGCATCTTTGCTGGCATAGTCAGTTACGGTTGCTAGGTTGCTCTAGGATGGTTTGCCTCACGGACACAATGTTTCTTGATACATGCAAAACAATGTCACTTTCCAAAACAAGGATGTCTTTTCAAAATATTAGACACGACATTTGCATTAAACAGAGTTCCTACAGGGCCATATTGGATTGCAAACATGAATGAGTTATCCTACCAATGCATAGACATGGAACACCATATTGCTTATATTACAGTTATTTGATTAATGAATCTCTACTGTGTTTGACATATGAATGAACAAGTACTAGTTAAACACATAGTTTTCTATTGGTTGATTATGATTCTTTTATGTCCTAATGATGTCTTCAACTAGGGGCATCTAAGTAATTATAAATTTTATTTGATTGATTCTCAATTGATAATTTATTATCTTCTTAGTTTCTCAATGACGTTTGCGCAAAGACAAAGAGTCACAAGGGTAGGGGACATAATATTTTCTTAAGTTTCTACGTATGGTGATTGTTCCAAATGATCTTATAAATTTTACCTGACTTGGATGTTTATGGTAAGAGTTGCCACTATGGGTGGATAGTCACATATATCTTGATCTTTGTTATGTGTAAACTACGGCGATTTTGACACAATTTCCTTGTCTGTTTTCTGATCTAGATTCTCACTAAGGTATACGAATCATAATGTACCCAAGGATATGAATTTTCAAGGTCATTGTGGGTCCCATATCTTGCCTTACTCAGAATCTGGTATATTAAAAGGAAGGTGACTATTTTTATCCTAGCTTCTATGCCTTGATGCCTAAGTCTATTTCTGACATTTCAATAAAACATAGTATTCATAATTTCATAATATCAATGGGTATTAGTGATGGCTGTACTATCAGATGGTATCCATTCCAAAACTGCCCAATGATGATAAAAATGTTGCCATATTTGCTAATCAGTGACAAGTCCTAAGAGTCTGCATATAGCTGCATTTAGAGATTGCATGATGCATTTCTGAAAGAAAAACATAAGGATTTGAGCTCAAACTCCTTTCTATTTATAATTCATCTGAAATGCAAGTTTATTACTAATACCCATGCTTCCCTAAATCTTTCATCTATCGGGAACAAAATCGAACTCATATTTTCAATGTGATTAACTTGGTACTTGTGTGTTTACTCTTAAACACACCCCCACTCCTTCACTTATTCTACCACATTCTTTCTTGCCCTAACTACTTCCTGCAAGTAATGCATTTGTTCAACTAAGGGATTTTATTCTTTTCCTTCGATTTCGTTCCTGACGGGGCATGATCACACTATCATCAATTAAATTTTTGCTTGAAACTACATTAAAAATGACTTCGTTATCGAACAAACTAGGGGCATAACAGTTTCCTTGACTAAGTCAGAACTGTTGGATAGAAAGCTTTGGTTCTCATGAGATGATATCTTATGTTTACTCATTTTTAAAAGATTTTTATTAAGTTGTTGGAAGCTTCTTATTGATTTTCGAACGACAACCAAGTTCAAAATTAGTATTATCAATTTTTAGACGACAACCAAGTTCAGAATTGGTATTCTTAAAATATTTTATTGATCTTTGGATGACAACCAAGTTCAAAATCAATTCTATCAGTTTGGTTTGATCAAGTGTGAGACTGATCTCATCAACATTTTGTTCGACAACCAAGAACAGGATTCTCAATCTTTCTAAAGTCAAAATTGAAAACTTTCTTTGAATCAATGCACTACTCGCACACCAATTCAAAGAGGGGCAAATGTAACCACCTGGATTTGGTTTGTACCGACCATAGACCCTATTTTCCCTAGGTGTGATCATACCCCCTATTATGTCAAGACAATGTTACTTTGGCATAATTTATTGTTAAATCATATTTAATGTCCTAGGTGATTTTTATCACTAATTTATATTAACTACTTCATCCATACCATTCAAATCAATTTCAACCAATCAAATATTATCAAATTCAAACAATGGCTAAAGTATTTAATTATAAAGGAATTAATCTATCTCATCACTTTCATTTTAAACCCATTCCCCTAGCCTATTGATTTAATTAAAATGGCTATAGTCCTAATTAATTATCAAAAGCAATAAAAAGCTTAAATAATTAATATTCCTATTTTTAAATGAATTAAATAAGTTTAATTCATTTCATTTATATTCCCCTAAACCCTAACCTAACCTATCTCAACCACTTCTACCCTGGGTTCTAACCCATCCCAACCTATTCCCCCCTTGCTAATCTAATTCTAATCCTAATCTAATTCTAACCTCCCTCCTAATGTTGTCACATTCCATTAAGGAATGATTAACAACTCAACCCACTTGGGAGAGTCAACTTTCTCAAGCTTGACTCTCTCCAAGTCCACTTTCTCAAGCCACCCTCTTACACCCTTCCCATGCTTCTTTAAGGCCCTCATTTTTAGAGTTAAAATTGCATAGTTATGTTGTTTAGATATCTATAACATTTTCGTTTAAATTCCATGCATTCTTATAATGTCAGTTTTCATAGCTTAATTACTTGATTTCTAATCATTTAGCTTAGTTTTCAATTAAATTTCTCATTCTTAGGAGTGTATTGTCACTGAATGGTGCATAATCTGAGGGCATGATTATGGCATTTTTTAAACTCTTCCTAGATAGGGAGCAATATGTCGATGTTAGGGTTTTGTTCTTATATGCTCACTAATCCTTGTTTTACACTAACATAATGACTTATTGAAGTGTTGTGTCGCAGGCAACAGGTGCATCATTTGACACTCACAGTGAATGCTTGTCATTTATGCATTACTGAAAGCATAATCTTTATCTCTCTGATTCTATAAAGTCTTTAACACTTTGATTATAACTAATTAGATTATATCAAGTTGACATCAATGAAAATACAATCCATTAATTGATTTAATGTCTTGCATTATCCTTCTACATTTCGGTGATCAACTTAATATCTTCAAACACTAAATCAGTTACATGTCATCAATCTGTCCCTTTGGCATTGATGGAAACATACTACATTATCATACTATATTATTAGTAGTAGAATATGAAATATAAAATTTTCATCAAGGTTTCCTAATGTAAATATTACAAATGTTTGGCTCTCGGTAAGCTCAAAATAGCTTAGATTTTTTTCATGCAGAATGGTTGTCTTCAATCTTCAATCCCTTCACTAGATAGATGTATCATCTAATATCTCTGTTCTGATATGTGCTCTGCCTTGATTGTTCCTCTTCTTGATAATCTATTTTTACTTTGAAAAGAATCTTTCTCTTTGTCTAAACTGTCTCCCTTTGTTACTTCTCTCCTTGAGATGGATATTTAATATGTAATCAATTTCTCTCCCTTTGAATATTGATTAACTCTTCCTTATGATTCTCAGGAACTTCACTTTATGGATAATGATATAATATTTTTTTATCAATGAGATAATCTCTCCCTTTTTGTTTCAATGAAATAGGCTCTCCCTTAAGATAATACAAATCTCTCCTTGATGATAATGAGATAATCTCTCCCTTTGACAACAATGCCAAACAAAAACACTTTTCATTGTTTTTATCATCTTCCATTCTTTACATAATATATTCCTTGAATTTCTCTATCCATCAGCAATACAATGTCTCTGGTTTTCAATGTATATTTGTACCTTGCTATGTACAGATGTATCTGTTGCTATCCATCCTAGTGTTTGCATCAACATGACTGATCTTTAGATTTGGTATAGGCTAATGCAACCTCCTAGTCAGCTTACTGACCTATAGACAAGGGCTGGGCCCGTAGTCTTTGTCTCAGGTACTTAAATGTATCCTTTGGTAATGGCTTGGTGAATATATCAGCAAATTATTCCTTTGATTGAACATATTCTAGTGTCACTTCCTTTTCTTGCACTTGTTCTCTTAGATAGTGATACTTGATAGCAATATGTTTAGTCTTAGCATACATGACTAGATTCTTAGAAATGTTAATTGCACTGGTATTATCACAGTAGATAATTACTGGTTCAAGAATCTTCATATTAATACCTTCCAATAATTGTTTTATCCATGCAATATTGGAGAAATTTGCAGCAATAGCCACATATTTTGCTTTTGCAGTAGACTGAGAGATGCATCCTTGCTTCTTTCTAATCCATGTGACAAGTCTGTCACCCATGAAGAATGCTCCTCTAGTTGTGCTCTTTCAGTCATCAATGTTACCAGCCCAATCAACATTTGTATAGACTTGTAGCTCAAATTTTCCTTCTCTTTTATACCATAATCCATAGTCCTCGGTGTTCTTCAGATATCTAAAAATTCTCTTGACAATAGTCATATGTGATTCTTTGGGATTAGCAAAGAATCTTGAAACTATTCCAACTGCATGTGATATATTTGGTCTGGTATGAACAACATACATCAGTTTTCCAATCATTGATCAATATAAGGTCTCATTTACCTCATTGGATTTGTTTTCTTTTGTTAGCTTACATCTGGTAGCCATAGGTGTTCCAACTGGTTTGGCATCTTCCATCTTGAATATCTTCAGCACTTCCTTGATGTATTTGGACTGAGTGTTATGTATTCCTGCATATTGTTGAAGAATCTGTAGACGAGGAAAGAATTTGATCTCCCCAAACATAGACATTTCATATTCCTTTCTCATTTTATTAACAAAGGATTTGCATAACAATTCATTTCCCCCAAAAATGATATCATCAACAAAAATTTCAGCAATCAGAATATTACCATCGGTATCTTCTTTTAAGTACAGATTGCTATTTTCACCTTTTCTCAAAAAATTTATGCTAATGAGATATGAGTGAAGTCATACCAAGCTCTAGGTGCTTGTTTCACTCTATACAAGGTTTTATGTAGTCTACATACCATGTTTCTCTTGTCTGGATCAACAAACCCTTTTGGTTGTTCAATGTATACCTCTTCTTCCAGTATTCCATTTAGGAATGTAGATTTGAGATCCATCTGGTATACCTTGAATCCTTTAAATGCAACATAAGAAATTAATATTCTAGCTCCTATTCTAGCAATGGATGCAAATGTTTCTCCATATTCAATACCTTCTTCTTGTGCATATCCCTTGCATACTAACATTTCTTTGTTTCTAGTGACTTCTCCATTCTCATTCAGCTTGTTTCTGAATATCCATTTGGTACCGATGACATTCTTTTCATCTGGTCTCAACACTAGTGTCCATGTATTGTTCTTCTCAATCTATTCTATTTCTTCATTCATAGAATTGATCCATTCTTCATTCTCAAGTGCAGTATTAACAGATTTAGGTTTAAAATCACAAAGTAAACATCTGGTGTTTAGTTACTTACTTCGTGTTCTTGTTCCAGCCTTCTTGTCTCCTGCGATTTGATTCTGTGGATGATGTCTTTTGACATACTTGGAAAGTTTTGGTTCAGCTCTGTGTTCATCATTCTGATCATCTTCTTGAACTTCATTCTAATTTCTATTATTCAGAACATAAACTTGAGGATTTTCCAAATTTTTGGTAATTACATCCTGATGCTCAGGTGCAATGTTTTGTTGCTCGAGAGCAATACACTATTGCTCAGGTAGAGTGTCAGGTTTTGTATAAACAAACATATTGTATTCCTCTGGTTCCTTTTTTCTTTCCATATCATTCTTTTCTGCAAATTCATCTATCTTTACATTTGCACTTTCAATTATTTTATTAGATGACTTGTTAAGACATTTATAAGCCTTTCTTTTGGTTGAGTACCCTAGAAAGATACCTTCATCACTTTTGGAGTCAAGTTTTCCATTTCTATCATCCTTCAAAATATAACATTGATTGCCAAATATTCTGAAGTAACTTATATTGGGTGTATGACCATACCAAAGCTCATAGGGTGTCTTCTTTGTGTCCTTCTTCAATTGTACACTATTTAATGTGTAGAAAAAAATACTGACAACTTCTCTCTAGAAATTTTGAGTTATTCTTTTCTCAATCATCAATGTTCTTGCACAGTCAACAATTGATCTGTTTCCCCTTTCAGCAATTCCATTTTGCTGTGGTGTTCTTGGTGCAAAAAATTGTATTTTCATTTCATTCTCATTGCAATAGTTAGTGAATTCTTCTAAAGTAAATTCCCCTCCTCTATCTGACCTTAATCATTTCAATTTATTTTCACTTTGTTTTCTACCATAGCCTTATACCATTTAAATATCTTAAATGATTCTGATTTATCTTTTAAGAACATGACTGTCATCATTCTATAATAATCATCAACAAAGAGAATAAAATACCTATCTCCATAGTATCTCATTGTCCTCATGGGTCCACATAGATCTGTATGGAATAATTCTAGAATGGCATTAGATGTATGGGTTTTACTCTTGAAACTAGACTTTGTCATTTTACCTTTTTGATAATTCTTGCACATGATATGCTCGGGCTTAGTCATGCTCAGTAAGCCTCTGACATTCATTTTGTTGCTTATCTTTATCATGTTTTTGAAGTTCACATGACACAATATTTTGTGCCACAACCATATGTCTTCATTTCTAGCCATTAAATAAGTGGTTCCAGTTCCATTCAACCTTCTTGATTCATTGAAGATCTTTGCCTTCTTATTTTCAAATGCTACTCTGTGACCTGAATTGTTTAGCTATGGAACACTTAACAAATTATAATTTGGTCCTTTTACCTAGTAAGCATTTTCACATTTTATCAGGTTATTCAACATTATAGTTCCTTTACCTTCGACTGGACAAGGTGTATCAATTCCCATTCTCACTGAACCACCATTATAGTATTCAAAAGTCTCAAACTTTTGTTTATCACCGGTCATGTGGTGAGTGCAGCCACTATCTATGATCCAAACATCATTTTTACTAACTTTAGATATGAGTGCAGTTTCTACATACCTTTCTTCATCTTCATCTACATCATCCTTTATGGCTACAAATACCATCTCGATGTCTTCTTCTGATTTGATGTCAGTGTAATTAGATTTGTTCTCAGCTAGGTAACAAGCTTTCTTCCCTTTGTCCTTTTAGTCTTGGGTATCTCTCTTGTCAAATTGTCGATTGCTCCAGTAATCTCTATTATCACCTCTATCAAACTTCTTCTCATATGATCTATCATTTCCTTTGTCATCTTTTCTTATGTTTGGACATCTTGCAGCAAAGTGTCCAACCTCTTTACATTTGAAACATACAAGTGGTAATTTACCTTTGTATCTACCATTGCCTCTCTACAATCTTTTGGCCATAAGTACTTCTATGTCATCAAGACCTTGATCCTCATTATCACTATCACTATCATTTCTAACAGCATGTCTATGACTTGATTTACTTATCTTTAAAGAAGATTTGAATGTAGATTCTATAGATGGTAAGACACTATTATCAAAATTATTCATCTCAAATAAAATCAGTCTACCAATCAGACTATCTAGAGTAACTGTATTGTTTGCAATTGCTCTCATTTCTTGAATAGCAAAAACTATAATAGCATATACAGGTAGTAAGGTTCTTAAGATTTTACTTACTGCTTTCTCCTCTTCAAGTACACCTCCAACTCCTCATATAGCATTTACTACCTCTTTGATTCTGCATCTATACTGAGTGATATTTTCTCCTTCTTTCATCCTTAGGTCATCAAACCTCCCTCTTAGGCTTTCTGCCTTTTCTCTTAGTACATTGGCATCTCCTCCATGTACCAGCTTCAACTTATCCCACATTTTCTTTGCAGAGGTGTAGGCTTTGACATCTTCAAACTCAGCATCAGAGAGTAACGATGTAATTTCTATCATCATACAATTATGCTCATGCTTTACTCTTAATTTCTCAAGAGTGTGAGGTTATGTAGGAAACACATATTCAATATCTAAGTATTGAACAATATCATTTCCAATACCTGATGGGTCAAGTCTTATTCTACTTTGCCATGATGCAAAGTTGTCTTTATTCAACTTGGGCACATCTCATATGTTCATCTTGTGATCTTTTTCTTAAGCTATTAAACTCCCTTTCTAAGTACACAAGCTCTGATACCAATTGTCAGTAATAACTAAGAGGGGGGGTGAATCAGTGGCCTCAATTATATTCCAATAATCAACCCAAAAAATTAGTACCACAATATTAAGCCTCTAGTTAGCTTCAGTCCTATAAGATGAATGCCTTCAAATACTATTATCAAATTACTACTGCTTAGGATACTTTGTTAAACCTTATACTGTATGTTTACCAAATAGAAATATGTTAATTTATCAAAAGATATTAAATTATCTAGAGTATATCGATCAATCCAGTTAAGCTATGTGTAATGCAAAACACTAAAGTAATGACTCATAAATAAATTGACACATGGATTTTTAATGTGGAAACCTTGTTAAGGGAAAAACCACTTGGGACCAGTAACCCAAAATTTTCACTCTTCTGAAGTAAGCTCGGTGAAGAGCCAACCATGTTAAAGGTTACAAACACACTATTAGGTGTGACATTGTTAGAGGATTTAAAATTTTAGTCTATCACTTGATATCGGGCATCTCTATGCTACCTTTCTTGATCAAACACTTACTTGGCCTGTCAATAGGTATCTGGCATCTCATGCTATCTTCATGATCAAACTTTTTGATACTCCTTGGGATGTATCTCAATATAGAAAGGATCTTTAAATCTCTCTTGATTAAGAGACTTTCTGAATCAATGGTTAAACTGAAATAGTATGATCTGTTCACATATACAAATTATACTTGCAAATTTTCACATCTATTGTAATCTCATTTAAATAATCTGATCAATATATCCCTTTTTATACCTTTGCTCCACTTTGATTTTGCTTGGTGACGCTATGCTCTATTGCTCAGTGTCCACATAAAATTTTATCTCTTTCCTCATCTTGATTGATCAGGACTGTATGAAGTTGCTCTTTAGCATCCTCTTTTCATTCATTCACCCTCACAATTCATAATGATTTAAGTTGTCTCTTTTATAGACATGATATCACCGTTGTTAGGTTCTTTATTTTCTTGATCTTTGTGTGATCCATAATTCTTGCCAATTAGATTTAAAGAAAAACTCCTATTTTATCTTGTAGAGATCTTCTTTCCAACTGGACAAAATAGCTTTAAATCCTTTACTTATCTCTGGCTTTATCTTGTCAATGAAAACAAATATGACTACCAGTTAAGTCCATATTTATCTCTTCCAGCTAGATATTTTGTCATTTCTAAACTAAAGTTAATTTCCATATTTAACTCTTTGATAGCTTCGGTCAACACTCCAGTTCCCCTCGGGCTTCTCTGCCAGTTTACACTATGTTTCTAGTCGTCAGTTATGCTTGCGATTCTTCTCGTTGGTAATTCTCGTCGGTGTTCTTACTTGGGTATCACTGTGACTTGAATTTTGGTGATCTCTATCCATTGGGTTCCACTGGTCGTCGGTGTTTGAAGTCACATTGTGAATGCTTGTCTTTTATGCATTACTGAAAGCATAATCTTTATCTCTTTGATTCTCTGAAGTCTTTGACACTTTTATTATAACCAATTATATTATATCAAGTTGACATCAATGAAAATACAATCCATTAATTGATTTAATGTCTTGCATTATCCTTCTACATTTCAGTGATCAATTTAATATCTTCAAACATTCAATCAGTTACATGTCATCACTACCTTCCATCAAACAAACTTTCACATATGTACATATTTTACCAACAAATTCTTCAACTAATGGTAACAAGATTTGCTTCTTACCATCAAACCAAATAGTATATTTGGTCACTCTTCCATCATGCATAGAAATACTATCATATTGCAAAGGTCTACCCAATAAAATATGACAATAATCTTTTGGCATAATATCTCCCAACAACTTATCATAATACTTTCCAATTTTTAGATTCACAAAACATTGTTCACTTACCATTAGTGTGTGTTCATCTTTGATCCATGAAATCTGATAGGGTGTAGGGTTTTTCAATCTTTCCAACTACAACTTTGTGACCATCTCCTCTAATGCCAGATTCTTCAAGATTCCACTATCAATAATCACTTTCCAAACTTTGTCTGCAACTCTGCATCTAGTCTTGAACAAACTTTTCCTTACAAGATCTTTCTTATTATACTCACTCCATAATATTCTTCTAACCACTAGGTTTCCTTCCTTCTCAAGTTCATTTGTCAAGTCTTCTTGTACCAAAGAATTTCTTCTACTACCGACTTTCTTGCTTGCATGTGTACACTCAAAAGATATATGTCCTTCACCACAATTATAAAAAGTTCCTTTGAGCCCTCTTCTTCTATAACCACCTCGATAGGAATTACCTCTACCTTTGAATGAATTTCCACCTTTCCACTTGGTCTTACCCTTGTCTTGATTTCTCTTGTCCTAATAAGATCTTCTATTTTCAGTATAAGATCGACCTCTTCCTTTAGGAAATCTACCTCCTCTTCCACTTTGACTTTGTTCATATCTTTTGCTCAATTTCTCCTCAGCTTTTAGGGAAAACTGATATGCCTCTTCAATAATATCCATCTTTTCAAAGATGATCTCATCTTGTACATAATTTCTTAATCCATTCATATATCTTGCTATTCTTTGCACCTCATCTTTCAACATATCCAGACCTGATGTCTAATCTATAAAGTTCCTCAGTGTAATCTTTTACTGAGCGATCTTTCTACTTCAAAATTTGCATTCTCCTAACTAGGTTAATTTGGTAATCATAAGGTAGAAACTTTCCTTTCAAGTTGTTTATCATCTTATCCCATACCTTGATCTTGTCTTTACCCTTCTTCTTTCAATCTAATTGCAGATGCTCCCACCACAAGGATGCATGACCTTTCAACTTTGTACTTTCAATCTTTACATTTTTCTCCTCTGAAACATTCTCATACTCAAAGTATTTTTCCATCTTGGTTATCCAATCTATCAACTCATCATATTCTAACTTTCCACTATACTCAGGAGGATTAAACTGAGGTGTGGACTTTAAACTTGTCAATGCTTGTAGGAATATCTTTGCTTCCTGACCCATTGCAGGTGTAGGTGTGACTTCTCCTTGCACTTCTTCAGCTTCATCATCACTAAAATCCTCAAGATGACTTTCTCAATGTTGGGCTATCTCAACAACTTCCAATATTGCAGTAATTTGTCTTAGCATGTTAGCTAGACCTAGATCTACATTTCCTCTCCCATGAACTATTTGAAACCCTCTATAATTGTAGGTCAGATCACAATCTGCTACCCTACAACAAATATTACTAGGGTTCACAAGAAGGAACCTTGTATCTAACCTTCACTCTGATACCACATGACGCAAGGAGGGTAGGATAAATAGGGCCCAAGGCACTCCTAATACCAAACCATCTTGTAGACACAACTTGAAAGAAACATACAAAGAATGGGAGAGAAAGAAAGAAAAAAATTATATTATTTCCTCAAACATTATACATGTCAGACTGTAGGGCCTTTCTGGTTACGACCATATACATTTAGATCTTTATAGAATAATCTTCATACATGAGAGGTCACATACTTATGATCCAAATCTTCTAACGCTTCACTCCTGAGAACTACCTCCAAATATAAGAACATAAAACTATTATATAGAAGAGTAACCAAAGAGGTCGACACCAAATATCCTAAAGATCCAACATGGGAAAAAACAAAGATCCAGATTTAGGTCTACATGTATCCCAATGAGAGACCCCAATATTAATTATGCTACAAAAATTAAATGTATACGTCAGCCAGAAGATCCAACATCTAAAAACCAAGTCAGTGAGAAGACTACCAAGCATAGAGACTAATTGGTGAAACCATTGAGCAGTCAAGAACAACCACCGAGACCCCATCGATGAAGCCAACCAAGATAGTAACCAAGACTGGGCAGTGACCAACAAACCTTCAACCAACCAAAAAAGAGCAATTACCAAGCACTTCACCAACCAACCCCCAACAAGCTACTGAACCAAAACAAACATATTTTTGGTTGATACATGATTGCCAAGAACCCAAGATGCTCCCACATCAGAAATAGAGGCAATTAAATTTTCTATTGTGCACTTAGAGGGGGAAACATATGATAGGTGGCATCATGGTCTTGTAACACAAGATCATGGATTGATTAATTCTTATGAAGAGTTTAATACTATGTTGATTTCTCGATTTGATGGGAAGGATATTGAAGTTTACTACAAAGATTTGGCACAACTAAACAGAGAAGTTTATTGGATTCCTTCATCAATGAGTTTAAAAGGATCTCAATTTTGGTTCCTGATATGTCAAAGAAAAGGAAGGTAATATTGTTCATTGAAGGTTTGAATGAAAAATTCAAGGGGCCTATGAAAGTTCTTAAGCCAAACACACTACAAGATTCAATTAATATGGAAATGAACCTAGATACTTCTTCTACTTCTTCTCAAAATCTTAAAGGAAATTCAAAAATCTCTAAAACAAATCAGAAAATTGATGATCAACCTAAAATTAACCCTCCTAAAGTAGATTATGAGACAAGAAATGAGTTAAGGAGGAAAAAACTATGTTTCACCTGTAAAGAACCATGGACTCTTGGACATTGGTGCTAGGGAAAAGGGAAAGTATATTACATTGTGGTAGTTTTAGAGGATGAGGAAGAATGGATCAAGGAAATAAAATGTGAGAACATTGATAATGAGGAGCCTTTGGTGAGAAAAGATGAAAATAGAATTGACTAGCCTAATTTTACCATTTCTACATTGTCAGGGGTACCTTGGTACTATCCCTTTCTATTAAAGGGAGTACTTAAGGGGAAATTATTAGTATTTTTGGTGGACCCTAGAGCTAGATAAAACTTTATTGGTGAGCAAATAGTTTCAAATCATGGATTACAAGTTGAGAAAATCTCAGGTTTTAAGGTGATAGTTGCTAGCAGTGGAACCTTTAGTTGCACTACAAAAATTCCTTGACTTTGTATTTAGATTGGAGACTACTCATTGACTGATATCTTCTATGTGATCAAGTTAGAACAACTTGATGCGGTTCTTGCGATGTAGTGGCTTCAGTCAATTGGAAGGTACACCTTAGATCATCACAAGATGCAGTTGGAGTTCTTACGTGATGGGAAAGAGGTAGTGTTGGAAGCTTCATTAGATGGAAAAATGAGAGTGGTTTCAGCTCACAAGATAAAGACTAAATTTAGAGGTGCATCTTTATGTCAGGATGAATATATTGCTACCCACTTGATTGAGAATCAGAAAAAAAAAGTATCAATCAACATGAAGAAATTTTTGAGTCTATTAATAATATGTTATTTGAAGTAGAAAAGGATGTGATACATGATAATATATTCTTTGAGTTGGATGATGGAGGACCTCTTGATGTCATAGGTAAGATGTGGGATTCAGATTACAGATTTGATAGAGTAGAGGAGTGAAAGCATGATGGGTATGAGTTCAATGGTTGTCACCATCAATCTTTGCAAAATGAAGATGGAACATATCAACTTTATTGCATTGTAAGGAGTGCATATCACTTCTCTTTAGGCCGGAAAGTTGACGAGTTGGAAATTTTTATGATGAGAAATAAGAAGAGATTGAATGACTTTAATAATAAAGAGAATTATACTTCATCATGGATTTTCAGTTCGCATTTCCAGAATGTTTGTTTATGTCGGTGAAGCTAAGAATAAGATTAAGTCTCCAGGTGAAAGGAATGATGCTTCTCCAAATTGGCCTTGGAATCCATGAATCTTAATGATGAATGGGTTGAATTTTGAGTTCAGTTATTCTAGATTGAGTAATAGATCTATGTGCAAATTTATTTGGGATTCCTATATTGGAAAACAGGTTCAGGATTTCTTGAGGACAAACAATTTCTTGAGGACAAACCATTGTCGAAATACATTGGTTCTTAATTTAATTAATTATTAGAGAAATTAAACTGACTTATTTTTCTAGCCAAGATTATAAAATAAGAGTCACTTTAAAAGACAAGAAGTAGAAGGCAAAGAGACAAGCTGGACAAGCCATGATTTTCTTGGAGATTTCTATTAAATCTCGTGGAGAGGATTGTTCATGCACATTTAGTTTTTATTTTGAATTGATAAATTTTTGTGATATATTTGCATTAGTTAGATTTATGGAGACAAAAAAAATTAGGAATTTTTTAGAGGAGTTGAATGGAAACCTGATTCTTCTACCTAGGAGTGGATTCAAGATGAGATCCATGCTTGTGCATAATTTGTTAAATTTCCATCAGGATAAAAATATATTTCCATACTGGGATGTTGCTTCTGTGTCCAATTTGGAAAATAAGAAATGTTATATTATGATATGTTGATATATCCTTGGTGTGAGAAGTAAAGGCTGATGATTATTATTTATCCCTTCACTAAAGAATAGTTTGGGATTATATATTTGTGCAGGACCATCTCCTTCAAATTTTGGATTTTCATCTGGTAATGTCATGGGGATCAATTATATATTGTAAGTTTTTGAGAGTTTATACTTTTTTTATAACGACTCTGATTAATATTTGATATTTCTGTAAACTATATATTTTATTGAAATATAATATTCCTATATATTATAAGCCACACTTTGGATAACTTTATGAATGGTTATTAATATTTACCCAGCCGCAGGCACCTAGAAGTATTGGGGTCTAGAGTATCAAATAAATATTGTATGAATATTGGCCAAAAGTAGGACTATTATCATTGGGGAATAAGGTTCTAAATAAATATTTTGTGCTTACTCATTCTCTTTGTGTGACTATCATGGTTAATACTTGGCATGGAAACTTAGGAAATCAAAATAATGTTTGCCAAGAACTATAGTCGCAGGTTGATACTTTATAAATACCGTGGAGTTTCCATTCACGGGACTGTATCTGATGGAAAGAATTCATAACATGAAGATGACACTGCTAGCTTGGGTTTAGCACACATAATAGGAATCTCACCCAATATCTGAACTCCCTTTCTGGGATTTCATTCCTTTTTGACAATGAATTCATAGTGAAATATTATTTCCTCATTAAAGGCTTAATATTTATAATATATTTTGCTGGTCATTTGTGCATTCATGTGGAGGTACAGTAGGTGATTATATAGTGATTAGAATGGATTCTATTTACTGTATATAGATAATGTGATTTTCTAATCCTTTTCATATACCCATCTATATGAAAGCCATTAGATGCATTGAAATATTTGGTAGCTGCAGTTTTCAGGCATCCACGTGAGCACAAGAATCATTGAATGAGGTAGGTAATCTAGGCAAGCAATATTGGCATTCTAGAGCTATGGATGCAATAAAATTTTTACTCATGATAGTAAGGAATCCATGGGTCATGAGAGAATAGATAATCATCCTTCTTGAGGGGTGACATACCCAAAAAGGAATCTTGGGCTTTGTGTTGGGCACCAAAAACAAGACTTTTATTGTAACAATGTACCAACTTATAGAAAAATATACCATATCATTATTGCAACTTAAGTGACAGTTCTAAGATTAATACAACCTCAACTTTTAGACTTCACTTGTTTGCATAATCATCGGGTATGTGGTTACATATTTCAGACTATACATATAATTTTCTATGAGGTATTATTGTCTAAAAACAACTCTGTCCTATTAGCCCATGAATGTCATTATGTCTGAGTTGAGGCAATAAGGATTGATCTTCAATTATATTTAGTTGTCCCTTGTGAATGTATCATTTCTTTTCATTTCTTTGTGCTCCAAATGTTATTTGGCATCAAATTTTAATTACAAACACTCAATAAGACATCAAAAAACTTAGAACATATCCTACACTTTAATTGTTTGACAAAATGCACTTGAATCAAAATTGAGAATTTGATGGTCAAAATAGTAGGGGATCTTACAGTGGTATCAAAGCATCAGACCTGCCAGCTTTTGGGTATAATTCATATTGATGAAACTGAGTGCCAGACAATTAAGGTATTATGGAAGGGAACCATGTAGGATTTGGCAACCACCACAAGCACCCGAGGGTACAAATATATCTGGTTTGATTGGTTTATTTTCTAAGTTAGATCAAGTTGTGTGTATGGGTGATAGAAGGAATAACAGTCCACCACGTGATGAAGCCATGGAAGTAAGAGATACTCTAAGAGTAATTCATATAAGACAAGAATATGTGACCAATTCTCTTCAAAAACTTACAATAGTTATACAACAGCTGAGTGCAACAAGATCTCAGCATAGTCATAGTGTGGGAGATAGCACAATTGGTTCCCCATGAGGTAGAAGAGTTCACACTCTCTCTTCTAATAGGCCTTTGATGTCTAAAATTTTCTAATGGTAGTGATGAAGAGGAAGTGAATAATGTTGAAGCAACAATGCCTATACCTGATAGCATTATGAAAATGCATGATGAATGAGATTTACTACTAGATCATGTCAAAGTATATGTAAGATTCACACAATATATGGGGAAAAAAAAATAGATCATAAGGAGAAGACAAGAAAGGAGCCCTAAAACTCAAAGCAAGTTGACCCTTCAAAAATTTTATGGCAGTGGTAAGACAATTGATGCAGTCAAGCTCAGAGGATCCAATAAAGGACTGTCCAAACTTGTATCCAACAATAAGAAAATAGCGGAAACATAACAATACCAGAGATATAACAATTTATATCAACATAAACTTAGATTTAGATTCAATTATGCAAAATAATAATCATATTGGTATCAATAACCTAAAATTACAATCAACATTACGGGTTGTAAGGCCTTCCTGGTTAGGGCCAAAACAAGAATAGCATCAACAAGATCTCACAGGATCCAATGTTCCAGTCTAATCTATAACTAAGTGGAAGAAACCAGATCTGAACTTGTTCTCGCAAGCCTCCAAGAAATCTATAATTTCTATCTACCTACATACTACTATCTACATCAAATTTTTGTTCTTCATCTTATAGCTTACTATTCTCAATCTTCTCTCTGTCTCATCCCCTTCTAAACATCAACCTAGACTCTCTTTTATACAAACTTGCCACAAGTTGACATTACAATTGAAATAACATAAATAAACCCAAGTCGGTATCAAGAACACACAACCAACCTATTATCCATTAGTCAACCTCCAACAGTCATTAAATCTACATAAGAGAGTGAACCAAACAAGATATAAGTCCTCACAACTCCAGCATGCAACCAAAAATTAAATGCACCAGTCAGCCAGCCCAACAAATAGCATAAACCCCATCAGTGATAAAAAACACTGAAAATAGACCACTCGATGAGAGGCACAACCAAGCTGAGCTCCATTGAACAAACACCACCAAGCAACAAGTCACCAAGACTAAGAAACTATTCCCTGAGAATGAGACACAAGTAACCAAGCCAATAGGTAACCGAGCACTCCAACAAGGAAATCCAAGGTAGTTACTGACCATATTATTGAGCTCCCAAGAAATAAATAAAAATCAAACCAAAATATGTTTTTGGTGACACATGATTTCCAAATACCCCAGGATGCTACTGCGTTAGACACTCCAGGTGAAAAAGATTTTCTTAGAAGTTGGATGAATATTTGCTGGGATTCAAAATGTAGATCTCAAAATGGTTCTTAATATACATGTCCTCTAAGTCCTCAACCAACACACTCTTCCCTCAGTTCTTCTTCTACTTCCTTCTTCCACTAGTACTCTCTGATGTACCTTCATATTTCTAAATCCAAACGTCTACACCAACCCCTGCAACTATCTCAGATCTGCTACCAATGCTCAAGTTCCTCCTTCATTTGCCTTCATCCTTCAAAGGAATCAAAGTAGACTTATGTCCATCTTTAAGGATAGTAAATAAATTCCTTTTATAGTCATGAATAGCCTCTCTATCATAATGCCAAGGTCTCCCAAGTAAAACATGACAAGAACTCATCTCCATAATGTCACATAAAACTTCATCTCTATAAGTACCAATGTAAAAACTTACCATGCACTACTCTTTCACCTCTACTACATGACCATCTTGTAACCAACTTATCCTATAAGGAAAAGGATGCCTCAACCTTTTCAAACCAAGTTTCTGAACCATCTCCTCAACAACTAGGTTGTGAGTACTTCCTTCATAAATAATCACCTTACAATATTTACCACCAAAATTGCACACAATCCTAAACAAGTTCTTCCTCTTAAAAGAATAATATTGCTTCAAGGGAAACAATATTCTCCTAAGAAATAGAGTCACACCCTCCACCTCAGGTTCATTCTCAACAACCTCATTCACCATAGCATTCTGGTTATTACCAACCTTCTTATCTGGATAGGGACATTCAAATGACCAATGTCCTTCTTCACCATAGTTATAAAAACTATCTTGAAATACACCTCTACCTATTCTTCTCCTTGGTTCAACATTTTTTGGTTCATCTTCAAATTTAGGTTTATCCTTTATCGACTATTCTTTCTTCTCTTTCCCTCGATAATTACCATGATGTCTTCTCTTGAACCTATATTATACCTACAATGCATACTGATAAGCATCTTCTATGGAGTCAATCTTATACATACCAATATCATCCTGGATATTGAATCTCAGACCATTGATATACCTCACCACCTTTTCCTTAGAAAGTTCTCTATGCACAGACCAAATAGTCAACTTATAAAACTCCTTGGTATAATCTTCCACAGTCATCTCCTTTTGTTTCAGATTCTGCAACTTCTTGATAACACAAGTTCATAGTCGGAAGGAATGAACTTATCCTTTAGCTTTGTCACCATCAACCTCAACCAATTGATCTTCATCTCACCTTATTCTTCTTTATCCCTTTGCAACTCTTTCCACCATAAAGCAACATGTCCTTTCAACTTAGTCTAGGACAATCTCACTCTAAGTGGATCTTTAATGTCTTCTAGTTCAAAGTTGTCTTCTAACTCATTAATCCAATCAATTAGATCCTCGGGTCTCAATGTACCTAAAAAATTGGACACCTCCATTTGATAACTTGTCCTCAATCAAGCTCTACCTCTATAATCAATCAGTTATGTCTCCTCCAGTTCTCTCCATCTGATTGGCTCTGTCATCGCCACTAGATCCAGCAACTTTAAAGTCTTCAAAAACTTCTTCATAACCATCATCTGTTCTTGAAACTTTATGTAATCCAATAGTTCTGATACCTTCCATGAATTCTTTTTTCATTTTCATCATCTTAGACCTAAATCTTTCTATTATCCTTGCTTCCAATTCCTCAAAAAGATCTACAATTGTTCTAGGGTTCAATATTCTCAGAGGCATCTCTCCAAATCTTTGAAAACCCTAAGCTCCACAAGAAACAAACCAGCTCTGATACCACTTGATGCTGTCAAGCTTGGAGGATCGAATAAAGGACTGTCTAAAATTGCAGCCAATAACAACACAACAAAGGAAACATAACAACCCTAGAGATATAACAATTTATATCAACATAAACTCAGATTTAGATTCAATTATGCAAAACAATAATCAGATTGTTATCAATAACCAAACATTACAATCAACATGACTGGCTGTAAGGCCTTCCTGGTTAGGGACAAAAAACCAATAGAATCAACAATATCTCATAGGATCCAACATTCTAGTCTACTCTATAATTAAGTGGAAGAAACCAGATCTAAACTTGTGCTCACAAATCTCCAAGCAATCTATAATTTCTATCTACCCACTTACCACTATGTGCACCAACTTTCCATTCTTTAGCTTATAGATTACTATTCACAATCTTCTCTCTATCTCATCCCCCTCTAAACATCAACCTAGACTCTCTTTCTACAACCTTGCCACAAGTCAGTATTACAATTGAAATAACATAAATAAACCCAAGTTGGTATCAAGAACACACAACCAACTTGTTATCCATCAGTTGGCCTCCAACGATCATTAAATCTACATAGGAGAGTGAACCAAATAAGATATAAGTGCTCAAAACTCCAGCATGCAACCAAAAATTAAATGCACATTTTAGCCAACCCAACAAATAGCATAAACCCCACCAGTGATCAAGAACACCGAAAATATACCACTTGGTGAGAGGCACAACTAAGCCGAGCTCCATCGAATAGACATCACCAAGAAACAAGTCACCGAGACTGAGCAACTAGTCACCGAGACTGATCCAAAAGTAACCAAGCCAACAGGTAACCGAGCACTCCAACAAGGAACTCCAAGGTAGTTACCAACCAGACTACTGAGCTCCCAAGCAATAAATCAAAATCAAACCAAAACATGTTTTTGGTGACACAGGATTACCAAATACCCCAGGATTCTCCTACATCAACAATATCATGGATTGATTAATTATTATGAAGAGTTTAATAGTACTAAGATAATTTCTTGATTTGATAGGAACGATATTGAAGTCTACTACAAAGATATGGCACAACTAAAACAAACCAGTTCATTGCATTCCTTTATCAATGAGTTTCAGAGGATCTCAATTATGGTTCCTGATATGTCAAAGAAAAGGAAAGTAATGTTTTTCACTAAAGGTTTGAATGAAAAATTCAAGTAGCTTGTGAAAGTTCTTATTAATCCAAACACATTACATGATTCAATTAAAATGACAATGAGCCTAGATACTTCTTCTACTTCTTCTCAATAGCCTAAAGGAAATTCCAAAAGCTCTAAAATAAATAAGAAAATTGATGATCAACCTAAAATTACCCCTCCTAAAGTAGATTATAAGATAAAAAATGAGCTAAGGAGGAAAAAAATATGTTTCACCTATAAAGAACCAAGGAATCCCAAACATAGGTGCTAGGGATAAGGGAAAGTATATTACACTGAGGTAGTTTCAAGGATGAGGAAGAATGGATTAAAGACAACAAATGTGAGAGAATTGATAATGAGGAGCCTTCAATGGGAAAATATGAAAATAGAATTGACCATCCTTACGTGACCATTTCTACATTGCCAGGGGGTACCTTAGTACTATCTCTTTCGATTAAAGGGAGTAATTAAGGGGAAGCTAGTAGTCTGTTTGGTGGAAACTAGAGCTACATAGAACTTTATTTGTGAGCAACTAGTTGTAAAGTGTGGATTACAGGTTGATAAATTCTTAGGTTTTAAGGTGATAGTTTCTATTGATAGAATCTTGAGTTGCACTACAAAAATTCCTCGACTTTGTATTCAATTTGTGAACTAATCATTGAGTGGTATCTTCTATGTGATCAAGTTAGAAAAATATAATGTGGTTCTTGGGATACAGTGGCTTCATTCAATTGGAAGCTACACCTTGGATTATCATAAGATGTAGTTGGAGTTCTTATAGGTTAGGAATGAGGTAGTGTAGGAGGCTTTATCAGATGGTGAACTGAGAGTAGTTTCAGCTCACAAGATGGAGACTAAATTTAAAGGTATATCTTTATGTTAGGATGAATTTATTGTTGCCCACTTGATTGAGAAATTATAAATTAAAGTATAAATCAGCATGAAGAAAATTTTCTAGTTTTTTAATAATCCATTATTTTAATTAGACAAGGATGTGATATATAATAATCCACTCTTTGAGTTGGATGATGGAGCACCTCTTGATGTCACAGATAAGATGTGGGATTTATACTACAGATTTGACAAAGTGGAGAAACCAAAGCATGATGGGTATTAGTTAAATAGTTGTGAGCATCAATCTTTGTAAAAAGAAGATGGAACACATCAGCTTGATTGCATTATGAGGAGTTCATATCACTTTTGATTTATCCCACAAGTTGATGAGTTGGAAATGTTTATGACTAAAAATAAGAAGAGATTGAATGAGTTTATGTTTAAAGAGGACTATACTTCATCATGGATTTTTAGTTCGCATTTCTGGAATGTTTCTTATGCTGGTGAAGCTACAATAAGTTGAAGTCTCTAGGTGAAAGGAATTATGGTTCTCCAAATTGGCCCCAAAATCTAGGAATCTTAATGATGAATGAGATGCATTTTGACCTAAGTTATTCTAGATTGAGTAATAGAGCTATGTGAAGATTTATTTGGGATCCCAGTATTGGAAAAAAGGTTCATGATTGCTTGAGGAAAATCAATCTATAAGGAGGGAGGACTATAATGTACCCTTTATGGGACATTAGAAAATTAATGAAATAATTAATTAAGTTGTAAAATAAATTTGTATCTTAATTTAATATTTAATAGAGCAATTAAAGTGACTAATTTTTCCAGCTAAGATTATAAAATAAAAGTCACTTTAAACAACAAGAAGTAGAAAGCGAAGAGACAAGATGAACAAGATAAGAGTTTCTTGGAGATTGCTATTAAATTTTGTGGAGAGAATTATTCAGTAATGTTTATTTGTTATTTTGAATTGATAAATTTGTGTGATTCATTTACATTGGTTAGATTTATGGAGATGAAAAACTTCATGAATTTGTTAGAGAAGCTAGACAGAAACCTATTTCTTCTACCTGGGAGTGGATTCACGATGAAATTCACACTTGTGCAAAATTTTTGAAATTTTCATCATGAGACAAATTCGGGATAATAAGATATTTTAGAACTAGTATGTTGCTTCTATGTCCAATTTGTAAAATAAGAAATATTTTGGCCTGTCTCCTTCAAAGTTTGGCTTTTCATTTGGTAATTCCATGTGGATTTAATTATATATTATAAATGTTTGAGAATTTATACAAGTGTCGTATAAGGACTCTGATTAATATTTGACATTTTTGTAAACTATATACTTTATTTAAATATAATACTCCCATATATTATAAGCCACACTTTGGAGAACTTTATGAATGGTTATTAGCCAATAGGCTTCTTATCGGGAGAAACACATTACTGTCTAAATTTCATTTTTCAGAAATGACTCGACGGGAAATAGTGTCTCCGACCTGATTTTTCCAAGATTGCTCACTTTCCTCACGGCTCTTGCATGTACCATCGCCCCCACATCAAAGACTTAGGCCAGGTTTTCATGAGGTCATTTACTAGCCGCTCAGGTCATTTGGCAGCCGCTCACTAAGTAGGAGCTTCATTCATGAAACCAACTATCGCCATTGATCGAAATGAATATCGGTTAGGGTTGCATATTTCTGGAGATATCACTAAGCATCATACGGACCTATAATTTTTGTAGCATGTGGGTTTTTGTTTTTTCATATTTTTTAAATATATTGTAACTTATGATTTCGAACTGGTTTAAAATCTGAAGCCTGGAATATCAAATCCTCCATGCAATCTGCACAATCTTGACATATTTCAATCAACAAAAAATAAATTAGAATAAAGGGATTTTGTTTGCAAGTGTTATGAGATGTCGATCATTCCAAATCTTTTTGGGGCTCAAAAATATCATTTGTTGGGATTATATATGCAACTAGCATAGATTGTCCTCTTTGGTGTTGCAATTTTTCTCTTACCAATGTTAATATTTGCAAAACCCATTTTAAAGATCCTTGGTCAACTAGATGACATTGTAGAATTAACCAGACGGGTTTCAATCTAGTTCATTCCCCAACACTTTGCATTTGTATCCCTCTTTCCTGTTAAAACATTTTTGCAATCCTAGTTGAAAAAAATGGTATTTGCATGGATATCTATAGCCACTTTGGTTCTCTATGCCTAAGTTATCACAGAAAGATATCCCACTTACAGAATTCTTCTGCAAGTAGTAGGCAGATAAGTTGTCTATTCAATTTCCTCTTAACTTTCACTCATTTGGTTTATCTTATTATTGTGGGAAGATTTACTAGTGGAATTAGTAAGTCTTTTCCATTCAATATATTAGTTTACTAAGAGATATAATGTTTGGTTTGTCTTTTTCTAAAGCTGAACTTATAGTCCACAAGCATGATTGTGAGCCATTACTAAAGGCTTATAAAGTAGGAATAAGGTCCAATGCTTCATAAAATATAGTAAGCAGTAGTATGATTGTCTAATGTAATAGTGTAATCTGTATGATGTGGCAAACAATAAAATTTTTTTTACTCTTTTAACTTGATTTTTCATTATGTTGCATTTCCATAATTGTTGCTTGTGCCATGCCATTTTCACAACTTCCTGCTATGCTTCTTTTGCTGTGGCATTTACTTTTGAGGTGTGATTATATATTTTGAGCATTTTTTTTTATATACTATAAAAATTGATAGCATCAATTACATGAAAGAGCAAGTGGATAAAATTTATCTTCACCCAGTTGGTATATAGGCTCCATGGCTGCCTTATGTTTTGACTACCGCTATTTAACCCACTTGCAAAAAAATCTCACTATAGCGTAACCATGCCTACAGTAACCAATTCCTGACAATTTAAAGAGTTATGCATATGTGTATGTATATGTTTTTAATATATATGTATTATTAATATAAGTGATAAAATATTTAACTAGATATTTATGGTTGATAGAGGTGATAAAACTATTTAAAAATAAAATATATATATTTATAAATTATAAATTAAATATTTTTTGACAATTTTTTATTTTTTAAAATGTTATATGAAACACATCTAAATGATCAAACTTTCATAAAATTTTCTCCATCCTAATTTCATCCACTCGAATCTATAGTTCTAAAAAGTAGAGGATTGATTGATCAAATGATATATATTTTTTTCTTCATGAAACATGTAACTCTTTGAGTATATAGTCTTTAAAATGTAAGAATCTCATTCATAGCTTCACAAATAGTAATTTCAATCTTTATCGTATGTGATTTGTGACTAGGATTCCATGTTGGTGTAGTTGAGAAGAAACAAAAGGTAAATAAATTTATTCTTAATAGGATATCAAAGATATTAAAAATTAAAATCTGAAATTTAAATTTTATATAATTTTCTCCAGCGAAAGTCATGTGATTCTCTCAAGTTTATAGTACAACTTATTGTTCCTATCTATCATAGATACATTTATGTTTTCATTTCAGTTCTAATATTTATTAATTTATTATTTTAAATTTCTTAAACTAAATTGTTATCTATTTTTTTAATAGATAGTTAATTTTATAAATTTTACTAGTAAATATATAAAAACTCCAATATAAGTAACACTAAAAAATTAAAACTATTTCTAATGCTTTTACTTCATCATGTAATGTAAATTACATTGAAATAAAATAAATTTAGAATATTTCTTTTATGTTCTTACCTTGATCTTTGAAACTTACTCCCAACTACTTCCCTCCCTAACAAGGGTGCTTTATTTTTCAACAAAGAAACGTAGAAGATTTTATAGTGTTAGCGTGCTTTATTTTTCAACAATGCATCATTTCTTATTTTTTATTAAAAGTATGGAAGACTTTTTTACATAAGAGTTTTTCATTATCTATTTTTCTTTAAGAGAATGATCCCAAAAAGTATCATTTCTATTTTTTTTATGAAATCTTGGTGTTTGTCAATATGTGCACATCATTTCCTTTTTTCAAATTTAGACTTCATCACATAAATTTGCATGGCAATATATTTCTACATAATATGCCTTGTAGATTTTGTTCTACCAAACTCTCATAAGAAAGAGAACCAATTTGTCACACCTTTACAAAAACTATATCTAAAAATAAAAATATTTAGATTATTTCTTTTATTTTCCTATTTTGACCATTGAAACTTTCTCCCAACTAATAGGGGTGCTTTATTTTTCAACAAAGAAAAATAGAAAAAATTACAAATAATGAGCTAATTTAAAGTGTGGAAGACTTTTTTACATTGGAGATCTTCATAGCCTACTTTTCTTTAGGAGAATGACCTCAAAAGATATCATTCCCATTTTTGGTGTGAAGTTTTGGTGTTTCAAAATATTAATTAGATAGCTTAAAAAATGTCTACTATGTCCTTATTTTAAATTTAAATTGTGGAAGAACATATGCTTGTATGGTAATAGGTTTCAACATATTTGTCTTATTTCTAATTGTCACACCTTTAAAAAATTAAATCCAAATAATTTGTATAATTTCTTATATTGCTTGAAGTTTGAACTAAATTTTATTGTACTTCAAAATTTTCGAACCCCATGCACATATGCACTTATACACAAATTCCTATCAGCTGCAGGCACTTGGAAGTATTGGGGTAGAGAGTATCATTAAAGGCTTAATATTTATAATATATTATGTTGGACATTTGTGCATTCACTCAAGGAACATGAGATAATTATACAATGATCATAATGGATGTTATTTTTTGTATATAGTTAATGTGATTTATTGATCCTTTTCATATACACATCATTATGAAATCCATCAGATGCATTGAATATTTGGTAGCTACAGTTGTCAAGCATCTACATGAGCACAAGAATCACTAAATGAGGTAGGCAGTCTGCATAAGTAGTATTGGGATTGTAGAGCTATGGATGCAGTAAAAAAATGAATCATGATAGTAAGGAAGCCATGGGTCATCAGAGAATAATTGAGCATCATTCTTGAGGGGTGACAAACCCAGAAAGAAGTCGTGGGCACCAAAACAAGACTTTTGTCATAACGATGCACCAGCTTGCAAAAGCATATACCAGATCACTGTTGTAACTTAAGTGATAGTTCTAGGATTAATACAACCTCAAATTTTAGACTTCACTTGTTTGCATAATCATCGGGTATGTGGTTACATATTTCAGACTATACATACAATTTCCTATGAGGTATTATTGTCTAAATATAACTCTGTCAGATCAGCCCATGAGGCTTGGGTTTAGTGCACCAAACAAGAGACTCGCCTGATAGCCAAATTCCCTTTCCGGGATTTCATTCCTTATTGGCGGTGAATTCTGAGTAAAATATTATTGCCTCATTAAAGGCTTAATATTTATAATATATTATGTTGTTCATTTGTGCATTCACGTGAAGAAACAAGAGATAATTATATAGTGATTGGAATGGGTGTGATTTTCTATATATATTTGATGTGATTTTTTGATCTGTTTCACATAACCATCATTTTGAAAGCTATGAGATGCATTGAAATATTTGGTAGCTATAGTTTTCAGGCATCCACGAGAATCACTGAACGAGGTAGGAAGTCTGCGCAAGCAGTATTGGCATTGTAAAGCTATGGACACAGTAAAAAACTTACTCATGATAGTAAGGAAGTTGTTGGTCATGAGAGAATAGATGAGCATCCTGCTTGAGGGGTGGCAGACCCAAAAAGGAGTTGTAGGCTTAGTGGCGGGGACCAAAAACATGAATTTTTCTCTAACGATGCACCAGCTTCCAGAAACCTATACCAGATGACTGTTGTAACTTAAGTGATAGTTCCAGGATAAATACAACCTCAACTTGAAGACTTCACTTATTAGCATAATCATCAGGTATGTGGTTACATATTTCAGACTATACACATACTTTTCTATGAGGTATTATTATCTCCAAACAACTCTGTCAGATTATCCCATTAATGTAATTATGTCTGATTTAAGGCAATGAGGAGTGGTCTTCCATTAGATTTAGTTGAGCCTTATGAATCCACATTTCTTTGTGCTCTAAATGCTATTTGGCATCAAATTTCAATTACAAACAATCAAGAAGACATCAGAAAATTTAGAACAAACCCCACATTCTAATTGTTTGAAGAAATGCACTTAAATAAAAATTGAGAATTTGATGGTCAGAATAGTAGGGGATCTAACAGTGGTATCAGAGCATTGAACCTGCCAGCATCTGGGTATAAATCATATTGATGAAACCTAGTGACAGAGAATTAAGGTATTATAGAAGGGAACTGTTGGTAATATTTCATGTTATCAGTCTGCCTCGTAAATTTTTGAATTTTCCTATCATACCTGTGATCAAAGGGTTTAAAGTCATGGTTGAAATTGTCCCTGTGCCTCTGCAAATTTTGTTTTAGCCCTTAACCCAATTGAAAATAATGAAAACCCTAAGTCCTTGGTTATTCTGCTCAAAAATAGCAAAAAACCCTAGTTCATTTAAAAACCCTTCTAATTTGTAGTTACATTTTCGAGCCACTTAAGTCACTTAAAGCATGCATTATATTTCCTGTCTTATGCTAGTCATGAAGTCTCTTTATAAAATCAGAATATTCCTTATCCTTATGAGACTTAGCGATTCCCTTCAGTCGAGTGATCTTTGTAAGAAAAGAATATACCTTATGTGATCTGGCAATCAAGCGACAATTATTGATTAAGATTAAGATCCTGAGGTAGTCGAGAAGTCTTGTGATGTAACCTTGGTTAGCGAATTTGTCTCCCGACTTTGAGATTACTCAGTCTCCTAATCGCCAGATGTAGACTGTGGTCAGAAGAAGGGTTAGCTCATGGTTAAGTTAGTGAGTGGTGATCAAGCTTATTACGACAGTGTGCCACGTGTCCATGGTGGGCCCAGATGCAGTTCAAGGTGGTCTATTTGGTCACGTAATCTCCAATTTTAACTTAGGTTAAGGCAGAGTTTGAAATTTGTGTTGTCGATTGATCTCATGAAGGAAGTTGGGTTGAGTTAGATATCTAGCAATTAGCAGACATGAAGGAGGATGAGACACATGTCCAAGGTTTTCTATGAATATGTATTCAGTCCTGTGATCTCCGAATGGCATGATCAAGTGATCAAGAGACTACAACCGCCAAATCTCGTAAGAAATTAGGGTTTTCCTCAAAGATCATGAGATTTAGCAAGAACCATCAGATGAAAGGTTGATCCAGTGGTCAATTAGGTTGTCTCCAGATTTAACATGGGTTAGCAAATTCTTGTAGCAACTTTGAGATTACTCAGTCACATCATCTCTAGATTTAATCTGGTTGATAAGTTAAGTGAACAGTTAAGGTTTCCCTTTGGTCACTTTATCTCTTGATGAAAAGTGTGTTAAGTTATGAATCATGAGATCTAGCAACAACTGTTGATCAAAAGTTTAATCCGACGACAGTCAGGAAATCTCTAGATAAACTCTGCAGTTAAGAAAATATCAAGTGACATTGAGTTCATATAGTCACAAGGTCTATTGATTCAACCAAGGTTAAAGCTAAGTTATTATGTTACATTGTTGCCTGATCTCATGAAGAAAGATGAGTTAAGTTAAAAGTTAGGAGATCTAGCGACAACCATTAGATTGAGAGATGATCTCACGGTGGTCGCTGAATTGCTAGTGAAAGTTGAAAATTCAAAAGTCATCTAGTGATCATGAAACAAAAGGAAGATGAGACATGTGTTCAAAAGGTATGCGTTAGTTGTTAAGTATTTAGTCGCATGGTCTCCAGATGGCATTCAACGATAGTGAGATCACAGTCGCCAAGTCTCATAAGAATTTAGGGTTTGTGTTAAAGATTAAGAGACTTGATGAGAACCATCAGATGAAGATGAGAGAGGATCAACGGTAGTCGGGTAATCTCTAGATGATTGATTAAAATGAAAAATGATTCAGCGATCATGAGACAATGAATATGGTCGCCAGGTCTCTGAATGAATTATTAAATGAAAGAAATGTGCAGCGATAAATAGATTAATATGTGGTCGCTAAATCTCCAAATAAAAACCAAAGGTTAAAGTGAAGTTTTAAAGAACTGCATTTGCATGATCGCTTGAGGTACCTACAGTTAGTAAAATCATCCAGCGATAAGGAGATACATGGTCACAAGGTCACAGGAAAGGAACCTGAGTTAAAAGATGACTTTTCCTTGCCGCTAGAAAATACATTGGCTAGCCAATGAGAAGTAAGGAATGAATGCCACGATGGAAAAATACTTGAAAGACAACCAATCAAATTTGAACTTTTTGAATTTAATGAGGTTTTTAAGAAAAGGCACTCATTCGAATGTGATTTTTTGTCACTTTCAGAGGCTATGGCTAGGAATTGAATTTATGTCACAGTGCATAAACTTATGGCAGAAGTGATGGATTATAAATATGTAAATCTTGAAGGGATGTTTGCATTGATTTTGCAATTATAAGTAAGTATGTCCATTGTCATTTTACCTCAACAACATTCAAGATTTTAGAGCATAAGTTTTCTGTGTGATCAACATTTCCTAAGCAGTGAGATTTTCAAGCAGCCATTATTGAAGGAAGGGTTTAATTGGTTGTATAGTTGATCAGGAATTTAGAATTGGTGAGTGTTACAGTGTTCAGATTTTCAAAGCTATAGAGAATTAAGTGGTTGACAGTTCTGTAGTGAGGGTTTGGAGGAGTTTTGTTTCAATATTAGTGAAAGAAGTGTGAGCAAAATAGAACAGAGAAAATGAGTTGATCACTCAATATGGCATCCACCAGTAGACGAAGTAGAGATACTAGAGAAGATACAAAAGGGAAAAGGAACTACTCTGATGAATTTCTTTAATTGCTACCAGGGTCTACCCAAAGTAGAAAGGTAAGTGTTGACATCCTTCTAGATGATTTATCATATATTAGGGATGCTAAGACCCCAGGCTCTTCTGGCTTTTCCTTGTATAATTATTTTTGGAGAAATAATGATCAAGCAATTTTGATTTCAAACCCTTGGGCCTGTGGATTGGCCAAGCTAATAGTTCCTGATGTATTTGTCGATGCTCACTTCATTCTTGAGCTAGAAAATAGATATGATCCCCTCACCAAGATAATTAAAAAGGATGATGGGAGACCCTTGGTAACCCTAGATAGAAACTTTTTCATGAAGGCCTTTGATGTCTATTACCCTATGAATACGGAGATAAATTTACAAAGTTTGAAGAACAGATATGTCAAGGATTCTGGGGTTGCAGCAAAATTGATTAAAGATAATCATGTCTCCAAGAAAATGAAAAATAATATTGCACCTATCCCAGGGGAGATTCCTTATTTTTACAAGGATCTGAATTTTTATATCAAGTATATTGCATATGCACTATATAGAGTGTTGGGAGTAGATGCAGGAGCTGAGAGGATTAGTTTAGATATCCTCATGATTTTTTTAGACATGCATATCCCTCACATGAGCACCAGTTACGACTACATCCAGTACATAATAGATAGAATGCATGAGGGGTTTGTGCAAATTCAGAAGGAGGTAACCCTAGGTTTATGTAGTATTCAGTATTAATGCATCTAATTTTGTATTACAATTTCCCTTTGATGAACTATGATAGTTTGAGACCATAGAGATTCTTTCAGAATCATCCCAACCCAATCTAATTCTGGTTGAGGGCATGGAATTATACTTCTCGAGATAATGATTTATATGCCTTTGAGAACTAGATGATATACCCTATCCTAAGGGCTATTGGTGTTGACAAAACAAGGTTACCAGTGAAGGTTTTACAGCTATTGAGGCCTTGTGATTGTGTAGATAGATGGCCTAGAGATCACAACTAGGGGGATTTCTTCTATGAGAAGAATTATACAATTATAAGGGTATATGGTTTTTCATACCCACCCTACATTCTCCCATTCCATGTGCCACCTAGGATTCTTCCATGAAATTCATTAGGCAGTTAATTTTGATAGATAAAGAACATCTTGCTCCCAACAGAAAGGGAACATTTACCCCAAGACAATTCAAAGTATGTGGTTTTACAATTGGGAAAGGGGCTATAGACTTGATAAATGCATGGATGAACGACTATAGAATGAATGTTTCCCTATGTAGATATGTAGACACAAAGGGTTTCATCATGAGTGCTAGAAAACTTCTCATCCCTTCCATTCCATATAATAAAGAGCATGAACAGTGCATGGAAGAGGACCTCATCAAAAATATGATGGAGGATGAGGAAGTTGACATAAGAGAAAACAATTTCAATTAGTTGATGGAATTGGAGAGGCAAGTGAAGAGAAAGGGATACACCTTTGGTGGTTTTTTCCCACAAATGCCCTATTTGGATAGGCTTGATGCAATGATCTAGTCTCATAATTTATTGTGCAATCAGTTAGAAGATATACTGGTTGAAAAGGATAAGAAGAAGAAAGAATACCTTTCTTCTGAATATGAAGATGAGAGTGAAGGGGAATACTATGTTCCTAACCCCCCTCCCATGGATCAAAAAATGATAGAAGAACAACCAGCTGAAGCTAAACAAGATGAGAATGTTATTGATTTGACACAAGTCCCAGAGACTGGGGTGACAGAGGAGCTCCCAATCAAAAGGCAGAAAGTGGAACTTGGGGAGCATTCACAGAAAAGAGAGAAGAAAAGGGATAGAATAGGTGCTCTAATCCCAGGGGATATAGCCTATGATCATGAGCTCAGAAAGAAGATAATATAGGGTAAGAAGTTGTTAAACGACACCCAGGAAGAAATTGAATTGCCTTTATTGACTTGCACTGATGAAAGAACAATCCAACAACAGGAATTTTTGAATGATGATAACTTCGTCAAGACAAAATAATTCAAGGAGTTCCTCATTTGGAACAAACACAGAAAAGTGTAAGAACAATTGCAATTGGTAGGAGGTGAACCAATCATAGAAGAAGCTTTGCAAGAGGTACAAGATTATGATCCCGAATTAGAAAAAAATAACACCTGAGGAGGCCAGACAACTAGTAAAACCTAGGGGATGTTGCTAGTAGAAGGATGGGATCTTTCTTCTACATTCATCATAGACCAAATTAGGAAGTATCCTGATGTGAAATTATCATCAGAAGTTCAGGTGGGTGAAATGGTAAGGGGATTTGGATATAATCCAAAATCCTAGACACTAGCAATTTGGAGCTTAGCTCCTAAATATCAAAAGCCATCAGTGGTAAGAATAGATGAGAAAATGATTGGTAACCAAATTGTTTGGTTCCTCCAAAACATAGGAAACTTGGAAGTTTCCCAAGTTATCACACATTTCTCTCAGCTCAATGAGGCTAAAACAAACCAATTGTCAAAAAAATTGAATAAAATGACAACTAAAATAAGTGTTATTGTAAAGGATAGGGAGCTATGTAAAATATAGACCCATAATCAGGATAAGATAATTAAAGAGTTGACAAAACAATTGATGGAAATGCCTGAGGTTGCTCCTACAGAACCTAAAGAGGTAGATGAGGATGAAATGCAAACAAAATTGGCAGCAGGGGAAATAAAGGAGGTTATCAGAGAGCACAATAGTGTAATTATGGGTGCCCTGTTCCACATTTTTCAACACAAAACAGATATTTTGAAGGATAAGGCAAATGTAGTATTTGATGCTTATGGAAAACTACCAGGGTTACATGGTGAGGTTACAAATTATGTAACAACTTTGAACCCCTATTATGCTACATGGTTAGTAGGGACTAGCATTTTTGAAAGGTTGGAATCATTACAACTTGTAAGAGTTGATCTACCAGAAATAGTTATCCAAGTTTCAGAGGAAATAAAGCAGATAGGATTCACTTTATCTTTCTTTAAAGGTAAAGTAAATCAAATAGAGGCTAGAATGAAGATGTTTGGGCCAGAATACAATAGATTTATACCATCTATTAGGTCAGATGATAACCAGATCAAGCCATTAGGGGCATGGATCACTGAGTTTGATAATGTGATGCCAAATAAAGATATATATATATATATATATATATATATATATATATATATATAT